>JAAIIK010000027.1:4992682-5008081 GCA_014706435.1 Silurus glanis | reverse complement strand
GGAGGTGGAGGAGATGGGAGTAGTAGTAGTACATTGTGGTAGTTGTGATGGAGGTGGAGCAGATGGTGGTGAAGGTGGTAGTAGTAGTAAGTAGTACGTGGTGGTGGAGGCCGCCGCTCCTGTTACGTCACTGCCCGGGGTTTCCATCTCTCATGGCCCTCCCTCCGCTCTGAGTGTTGTGAGCTCGCCACGGCGTCATGGCGGAGGCCGGCTGTTGTAGCGTCTGCGGCTGGTCTTCTTCTTCTACTAGTTCTTCTTCTTCTTCTGCTTCTTACGGAATACAGCGATATTTCAAAGTCGGACATTTTTTCCGGAGGGAATTCAGGGTGGAAAACTAAATCTATCCTCGGCTCGGTGAAAGAAGTTTGCGTGTTCTGGGTTGCTTTCACATTTACACACACTCACACTCGCACGGGGGAGCTAGCTTAGCCGTGCTTAGCCGCTAACTGGTTGAGGAGAAAAACAAGAAAAAGGGACGTCGGGGGGGATTCGGGCTCCGTAGCCACCTGGAGCCCACCTGGACCCCACCTGGAGCCAGGTAACTACACACCCTGAAGTGCTGCGGGTTTTTCTTCCCAACTTTCCCTTTTCAGATGCGTGTGATTGTGCCGTAATGAACAAAGTAGTGTCGGGGGAAGTTACTCTCCTTTCTCGGCGGTACTCCGAGAAATGGAAGCGTCGAGGACACCGTGATGCAACCCGAGAGTGAGCCCTATATCCAGCTTACATCATGCGGACACAAAACCTCGTACCCGGAGCCTTTTTTTGAGCGTGTTTCTTTCCAATCCAGCTGCTGCGAACCCCTAGAAAGCCGGGAAAGTTAGCCGAGTTCCCCCTATCATAGCCAAACTCTGTGGATGTACATTGACTTAGCCGTTAGCTTGTAGCTTAGCCGACTTGCTAGGCTAGGTAGAAGGTGTAGCGCGTAAACTCTGTTTTCGGGGGAAATTGGAAAGGAGCGAGAAGTCGGAGAAAGTGTGTTTGAGGCCGGTTTAAGGATTTACTATACGGGCTAGTTTTTATATTCAACCCCTTAACCCAGTTAGCCAAGTTGCTAACACAGCACTGTTGTGTTTAGCTAGCACGCTAACATGCAACTTTTCGCCTTTAGCTTGCTAGCTAGCGGCTGATAGGTTGGATTTAAAATGTACCGCGAATTATAATGCGTTACAGAAAAGTCAACTAGATTCACTTCTATTAAGCGAGCCTCTTTTATTTAACTTTATTATTTAATTTGGGTTTTAAAGCGCTCCATTAGAGTTTGGTAACATTTTTTAGCTCGGCATGGGACTTCCTTAAGGTGGGTAGTGAGGCTCTGGCCGCCGGATAGAGCGCTCAAGTCGGTGTTCATTGTCCAGGAAAGTCCCGCTGCTTAGGCCTAAGAACAGGCCCGTCACACAAGGCAGGTTTTTTCTGCCCACGATATAGGAGTTATCATCTTTTTAACTTTATACAATAGAAATTAAAATAGAATTCACCTTCCATTGAATGAGTACACCATTCGTTTTCGTTTTGTCATTCATTTTATGTAATGGCCAGTGTATGATTTGAGTGATGTTCTCATTCCTGTTGCAGTTTCACTCACATTATAACCTTTTATTCAAACCGAAATATTCTTTAGCTATAAGAAGTCAAGTTGGGTTATCATTTGAAACAGGAAGACAATGTGATTATGTACTATTGAGAGGAAAAGCCCCCAAACATGACAAATGAATGCATGGCACATGGAGCCCACTGTAGTGTCAAACTGACCTTATGATAACATTTAAAACACTCTGTTTCATGCAGGTGAACGAAACTGTACAAAGCTGGAGGTTCAGGGTGTTTCAGGACCTGGTCAGGCCAATTAGGAAACATTGGTTGTTTCAGAGAGACCCAAACCTTTAAATCGCAGCCATGGATGGCCGCAGCGAAGACGAAAGTGTGAGCAACAGCACCGGAGATTCCAGGTATACGATATACTCGATAAATAGAGCACGTGTTGTGACATTAATCTGCTACGTTGAGCACATTTTTATGGTTTTGTTTACGAGTGTCAGCTCCCCTGAAAGGCCCCTTCGTAGAAACAAGCGAAGGGAATGCCTCTGGAATGATTGATATTTGCAGAGTTGTTTTTGACGCTCTGATGCAATTGGCACCCCTTTAAGACAATTTTCTGGTTTTATTGTTTCTATGATACATTTTCTAAAATGAGCATATATGTATATAATATAAAATCCTTTTTGATTCATTGCTTGGTCTGCATGGTCATATAAAGCTTTTACTTTCACATTTCAAATCTGCAGTCATCTACTTTTCTTCAGATTTGTTTTTATTTGCCTTCAGTGTAAATCAGCACCACGGGCATCAGAAATAATCATCCTGTTTTGTTAACCTCTTTGAGGCGAAAGTAAATGGTTTTTCTTTGGCAAAAACGGTTCCGTTTGCATCTGTGTAACAAAACTATTGTGCGTTTCAGTAACTCAGATGATGAGTCTGGATCTGGTTCAGGCTCTGGTTCCAGCTCCAGCAGCAGCAGCTCTAGTAGTAGCCAGTCAGGAAGCAGCGACTCAGGAAGTGGTTCAGACTCGGGTAGCCAGTCCGATTCTGACTCTGAGAAGTCCAAGGGGAAGAATGGTCAAAATAACTCTGCAAAGATTGATTCATCAGAAGTGAGTGTTTTTTGTGTGTGTGTAGGAGAATAAACCAAGGTATCAATTGCAGTTCATGCAAAAAATTAGTTTATTGTGCACGGAAATGATCTTAATTTCTCTCTTTGCAGTTTTGGAAGTCTAATCCCAGTATTCTGGCAGTGCAGAGGTCAGCTATGCTCAGGAAACAGCAACAGCAGCAGCAGCAGCAACAACAACAACAGAGCTCCTCAAACAGTGATTCAGATGATGTATGACCTCATAGGACCCTTTTTTATTTATTTTTAAATATAGCACTAATGCTTGGTGTTCTCATTGACTTAAAGTCTGTCTGTAGACTCGAAGAATTGCGCAAGAGGATCAGCATAATTATAATAATGACATTCCAAAAGCCTGATCTGTGAAGTAATGAATGTGTGTGTTCCTCAGGAATCCTCCAGCAGTGATGACTCAGATGATGACTCTTCGAGGAAGCGAAAGAGTAAAGGGTGAGTCCAGCTTTTTAGCAGCAAATAAATCCACAGGTGTTTTTCTTTTCCCAATAATAAACTGTTAAATGACTGTGTCACAGGACTGGTTCCGACTCGGATTCTGAGTCTGGCTCCGGCTCCGGGTCTGGTTCAGGGAGTGACTCGTTCGATTCTTCAGCTGAGGAAGAGGCAGAGAACAGTGAAGAATCAGTTTCAGACTATGAGCCTAGCCACAAAGTTAAAAGCAGGAAGCCACCTAACAAGTACGGAAAAGTCATTTTTTTTCCTCAAGTCAGCATACACCGAAGCTTTCGGTTACCTTTTGCACAGAATGCTTTTGTGCTTTCTGAAAACGTTCAGATATGTCATCGGTGCTTCAAACTCGGGAATGCGCAGTGAGAGAGTTCTCTCTAAAAAAAAAAAAATCACCTTCTTTTAAATGAAAGTTGGTCTGAAAATTTCAAATCCAAACCTCCAGCATCGATTCCAAACTTTTAACTTTATTTCTGTGCTGATTTGATCAACTTCTGCATATTAATTCAGCAAGTCTTAAAAGGTTGAAAAAGTGTAGCATAACATTGAACATTGTTTTATCTCTAATCAAATCTCTGGTCATTCAGGACCAATGCCAGGAATGGAAAAAAGAGCAAGGTTACGAAAAAGAAGGCTTCGACATCTTCATCAGATGAGGATGATGACTATAAAAAAGCCTTGGCAGGTCCTCGGAGGCAGGCCACTGTGAACGTCAGCTATAAAGAGGACGAAGAACTGAAAACGGACTCTGACGACTTGGTGGAGGTGTGTGGCGAGGACGTCCCACCCCCCGAGGAGGATGAGTTTGAGACCCTGGAACGAGTGATGTGCAATAGAATAGGACGAAAAGGAGGTAAAAAAATGCGGTGAAGTTTTGTTACGCTATTAGGCTTAATCGCGTTGTTTTTAATGTCGATCTGCGAGGGTTTTTTTTGTGAACTTTGTTGACTGCACAGAATCCTTATTACTTTGTATTTGTGACTCTCAGCTACCGGAGCTTCCACCACAGTCTACGCCGTTGAGGCTGATGGAGACCCTAATGCCAACTTCAACCCAAACAAGCAGCCAGGAGATGTGCAGTACTTGATCAAGTGGAAAGGCTGGTCACACATTCACAACACCTGGGAGACGGAGGAGACGCTGAAGCAGCAGAACGTGAAGGGCATGAAGAAACTGGAAAACTTCAAAAAGAAGGAGCAGGACAAGAAGAAGTGGTACGTTATTTATTAATTTTTTTGGGTGGGTGGGTGTCATGTCAAAGCTTTCGATTTGTTAAAATGAAACCAGAGACATGAGTCGTTTTTTTTTCTTCTCTTTTCTCAACGCAGGCTTAAAACTGCTTCACCGGAGGACGTGGAATACTTAAACTGCCAACAGGAACTCATGGATGACCTTCACTCGCAGTATCAGCTCGTAGAGAGAATTATCAGTAAGCGCTCATAGAAGTGTTTACGTATTATTCGGGTCTTTGCGCGCCTATATATTAATAATCCCAATCACCATTCATTATCTAAGGTCATTCCAATCAGAAGTCAGCAGCAGGATACCCAGACTACCTATGCAAATGGCAGGGGCTTTCATATTCAGAATGCAGCTGGGAAGACGGGGCACTTATTGCTAGAAAGTTCCAGAAGTTCATAGACTCCTACATGAGCCGGAACCAGTCGAAAACCATCCCCTCGAGGGACTGCAAGGTAACACACTAAAGACCAAAAAAAAAAGCTCAGTGTAAAAATTTTATAAATCTGTGACTGTAAATCATGTAATGGTTCCCTGTAGTGAAGGAATGTACATTCTTATTCAGGTTTTAAAGCTGAGGCCACGGTTCGTGCCTATGAAGAAACAGCCTCATTATATCGGCGGAGAAGGACTTGAGCTCCGAGACTACCAGCTGGACAGCTTAAACTGGATGGCCCATTCGTGGTGCAAGTATGTTCACCTGAGCATTAAACGTTCTACAACCACAATTCCATCAGATATAATGAGCTCGTCATCGGAATTAATGTGTTCATCGTAATTTGGGAATATGAAGCGATGCACTTGTCTTCACTGAGTTTTAGGGGTGTAAGGGAGCACAAAATTCACGCTTCGGTTAAATTCGAGTACGGTTAGGAGGAAATGCAATACAACATAACAATTTTAGGTCAAATGCCCAGTTAAATAATACAATATTTTATAAAAAAATAGAATGAAGCAAATGAATGCAATGCATGCTCTTATTATATTGATTTAATTGGGTAATCAAATAAATTGGCACACATTAAATTGGTTATGTAAAATTGAATAAATGTTTTTTTTTTTTTTTTATTAAATCGTTTATATTTGTTAGTCCCCATTTAACATGCACCATTATACAACATTATACTGAGTGTCCTGTGTTGGTAAATAGCATTGACTTTCATATGCTGAAATGGTTTGCATACATAATTCATACCATATTTTCAGTTTTCACAGTGAGGGATGTAAATATTACTCAAATAAGGTCTGACGTAAAAAAAAATTTTCTTCTTCCAGAGGGAACAGTTGTATTCTAGCAGATGAAATGGGCCTTGGAAAGACCATTCAGACCATCTCCTTTCTCAACTATCTGTTCCATGAGCACCAGCTTTATGGACCGTTCCTGCTAGTGGTGCCCTTGTCTACACTCACCTCCTGGCAGAGGGAAATCCATCTCTGGGCCCCACTGATGAATGTGGTCGTCTATTTGGGTGACATCAGCAGTAGGAACATGGTAAGGTTTTAGATGGCAGATTGACTCATTCATGTTGAGCTGCATTTGGAAATATCGAGTATATTTTTTTTATGTTGTTTTGCAATAATTTTGTACTATTTTATTTTATTTTATTTTAGATCAGAACACACGAGTGGATGCATACCCAGAACAAGCGGCTCAAGTTTAACATTCTTCTCACTACATATGAAATCCTCCTGAAAGATAAGGTGACTTCATCATGCTTTTTTTTCCTTCCTTTTATCTCCCTTAGTGGGTTTCTGACATCGTCATGGCTTTTAGACGAATTCTTCAGACAGCACTCTAAGTAGCAATAACATTTCCAAATGGTTTCTCTCTAGTCGTTTCTGGGGAACGTGAGCTGGGCCTTTATTGGTGTGGACGAGGCCCACAGGTTGAAGAACGACGATTCCCTTCTGTACAAGACCATGATTGACTTCAAGTCCAACCACCGGCTCCTTATAACAGGAACACCTCTGCAGAATTCCCTCAAGGAACTGTGGTCACTCCTCCACTTCATCATGCCAGAGAAGTATGAGCCACTGCTTGCGCTGTTAAGTTTTGTGGTGTTGGATAAAACATTTTGTGTTGAGATTTAACCGGGGAATTTGGTCCTCAGGTTTCATTCGTGGGAGCGGTTCGAAGAAGATCATGGTAAAGGCAGGGACTCGGGCTACACTAGCTTGCACAAGGAGCTGGAGCCTTTCCTGCTACGCAGGGTCAAGAAGGATGTGGAGAAGTCGCTACCTGCCAAGGTGGAACAGATCCTTCGGGTGGAGATGAGTGCCATCCAGAAACAATACTACAAGTATGAGGGCATCGGATTCACATTTGACTGTTCATATTGTTGTTTGTCTTTTCATTCAAAGTACTTTTGCAAGTGCTTCTGTTCTCTCTTTTATTTTATTTTATTATTGTATATATAATCTTGCACAGATTTAACAAAATACATGAATTTTCAAAGGTGGATATTGACCAGAAACTACAAGGCACTCAGCAAAGGCACAAAAGGAAGCACGTCCGGGTTCCTAAACATCATGATGGAGCTGAAGAAGTGCTGTAATCACTGCTACCTCATCAAGCCGCCGGAGGACAACGACTTCCACAACAAAGCAGAGGCTTTGCAGGTAATGTTACCGCAATGCTTTATTACAATTATGCAGCTGGATTTTAGGCGCTATGGTCAGCTATTGCTTCTGTTATTGTCTCATTTCTGAAGTACTGTGTCCTTTGTAAGTAATCTATAGATTGTTAATAAAGAGGTTTGTACATTAACACTAGTCTTTAAAAGGGAAATGTGAAAATCGGTCAGTATGTGTAGATCTAGAAAAGTGACAAATCAGAAATTCATAGAAAGTAAAACGAATCCCAATGTTTCGTGTAGCACCTCATTCGCAGTAGTGGGAAGCTGGTACTCCTGGATAAGCTGCTGTTGCGGCTGAAAGAGCGTGGCCACCGGGTTCTCATCTTCTCCCAGATGGTCCGGATGCTGGACATCCTTGCAGAATATCTGAAGAATCGGCAGTTCTTATTCCAGGTGACCAGAGTTCTCTTGATTTTCAGAAAATTGGAACTCGGTTCCTTAAAAAAAAAAGCATACAATTAGGCTGATATAAATGTGTTGTCTTGCAGAGGTTGGACGGTTCCATTAAGGGTGAGATGAGGAAGCAGGCATTGGATCATTTCAATGCAGAGGGTTCCGAGGTATTTGCGCAAATATATGCACTTTTGTATGATATGTGTAAGTTTGTGGGATCTAAAAAAATTTTTTTTCCCCCTCTCTAGGACTTCTGTTTCCTGTTGTCCACACGAGCAGGTGGTTTGGGCATTAACTTGGCTTCTGCGGATACTGTGGTCATCTTTGACTCTGACTGGAACCCCCAGAATGACCTGCAGGCTCAGGCCAGAGCTCATAGGATAGGACAGAAGAGACAGGTAAACCTTTTTTTTTTTTTTTTTAAAGCCACACTCTTTTTCAGTATTCTGATTAAATTGATGGTGTAGAAAACGTCTAGTTTTGTAAACACTGGTGCGCCTGTTTATAATTAAACTTATTTCTCCAGATGAAGATCTACTGTTATTTTGCAATGTTAAAGCGATCTCATTGCATCCTTTTTTTTTTTCTCAGGTAAATATTTATCGATTGGTGACTAAGGGCTCTGTAGAAGAAGACATCATCGAGCGAGCCAAGAAGAAGATGGTGCTGGACCACCTCGTTATTCAGAGGATGGACACTACAGGGAAAACGGTCCTTCATACCGGTGCTGCTCCTTCCAGGTAGTTTCACAGATCAGCATAATAACTTTTTCCTGCTAAATTAAACGCTAAGTGTAATATTTTCTATAGTCAGGGATTCTCCACATTATGGCCGTCACTGTAATGCCAAAGAAAATGTGCTTCTTCTGCAAACCCTGCTTTGAGAACCTCCACTTATACATTTGTTTTATTGTACTTTGGTTTTTAAAGCAGTTCCACCCCTTTCAACAAAGAGGAGCTGTCTGCTATTTTAAAGTTTGGTGCCGAGGAACTTTTTAAGGAGCCAGAGGGAGAGGAACAAGAGCCCCAGGTCTGTTGATTTGCAATTGCATGCACCAAAAATCTGTTCAGACTAAACAGGATTAAGATTGATGCATATTTGTACAAAAATTTCAACAGGAGATGGATATCGATGAAATTCTGAAGAGAGCAGAGACAAGGGAAAACGATCCTGGTCCATCAACTGTAGGGGAAGAGCTTCTCTCGCAGTTCAAGGTCTGTAAATCGTATAAAGATCTGTTGTAGCTCCAATTTTAGCCTTTTGCTGCCTTGTTTTGATCTGTTCTTTATCCTTTCTCCAGGTGGCAAACTTCACCATGATGGAGGAGGAAGATATGGATGTGGATGCAGATGGCAACAGGAAAACCTGGGAATCGATCATCCCGGAAGAGCAGCGGAGGAGACTGGAGGAAGAGGAAAGGCAGAAGGAGCTAGCAGAGATCTACATGCTGCCTCGCATGAGGAACTGTGCCAAACAGGTTAGAATAAAATCCAATAACCTCAGCCTCAGTGTGCTGCATACAACCCCAATTTTATGTTGTGTATAATTTAAATAATACAGAACCCGTTGATTCGAAATCCCATAAACCCATATTTTATTTAGATTGAACATGTTGAGACTAAGAAAATGTGCCATTTTAAGGAGAGATTTATGGCCACTCAAAAAAAAAAAAAGTTAGGACAGGGCAACAAAAGGCTGGAAAAGTAATTGCTACTGAAACGAAACAGCTTGCAAATGGTTAGGTGTAAAAAAAAAAAAAAGAGTATTTTAGAGAGTCAAAGTCTCTCATTAGTAAAGATAGAGGTTCACCAATCTGTGAAAAAAAAACATGTCTACAAATTGAACAGCATTCCTTCATAGTAGAAAAGACCAGACCCACCTGCAATCCAGACCTTTCACCAGTTTAAAAAACATTTGGCACATATTAAAATGAAAAAAAAAAACAACAAAGAAGACCCAGGTATGTCGAGCAGCTAGAAACCTGTATTGGACACAAATGGGACCACGGTCCTTACTCAGAAGCCCAGTGACTGGTCTCAGTTTTCAGATGTATACAAAATGTTGTTCAGAGAAGAGAGGATGTTGCACAGTGGTAAACATGACCCTGTCCCAACTTCTTTGAGATGTGTTGTGGCCCTCAAAATTGGATTTCGCTCACCTTTAGACACTTTGACTGTTGCATGAGGTATGCAAAGGTATGAGTTGTGTCAAATTTGAATCTTTTGTAATGATTCTGACATGTTATAAATGATTCACTTAATTTTAGATAAGCTTTAACGGTAATGAGGGCAGACGGAGCCGGAACCGAAGATATTCTGGCTCCGACAGTGACTCTGGCTCAGACCGAAAGAGGCCCAAGAAGCGTGGGAGACCGCGAACTATTCCTAGAGAGAACATCAAAGGTTTTAGCGATGCAGAGATACGAAGGTAAACCTCACTTCTGGCTACCAAGCCTCAATTCTCAACCACTGCAGGAACGTCAAAACTTACAAATAAACAATTATTTTGCTTCGTATTTAAAATGTCGGAAAATTTTTCATTTAACTGCTGTTTTTTTGTTTTTTTTTTTTCCTCTCTATAGGTTTATTAAGAGTTATAAGAAATTTGGAGGCCCTTTGGAAAGGTATTTGTTTTATTTTTTTCTTCTATAAAATTTCAAGCACAGTTTCCACCACATCTTTTAACTTGACTACACTGACTTATGCAACAGACTGGATGCTATTGCCCGGGATGCTGAGCTGGTCGATAAATCAGAGCATGACTTGAGGCGACTAGCGGAAACGGTTCACAACGGCTGTATGAAAACCTTAAGGGAGAATCCATGTGGACCAGAAAAAGCTTCAGGTATATACATAGATTATTTTCCATTTGAAGGCTGTTTGGTGTTTTGCTGTTTGGTGTTATTAATCAACGGTGATTTTCTGTGTTCTGTAAAGAGAAGTCAATCGTAATCTGTTGTGTGTCTTTAGGAGGCAGGCGAGGGAAGGTGAAAGGACCTACTTTTAGGATCTCTGGTGTTCAAGTCAATGCTAAGCTTGTAATCTCACATGAGGAAGAACTGGCCCCTTTGCATAAAGCCATTCCTGCTGACCCAGAAGAACGGAAGAGGTGCCTTTACTGTTTCATACTTTTATATACTTTGTACTAAATGCTTATAGTATATGCACTATATTTCCAAAAGTTTGCAAACATCTGATCATTCCACATTCAGTTCTTTAAAGTGCTCTTGTATTCCACTAGATTTTGTGAAGGTTTGTGCTCATTCAGACACGAGTGTTAGTGAATTGAGGTTCGGAGGCCTGGTAGTGTGATCTACGGAGTTGGAGCTCTGTAGCAGGAGATCTTCCACTCTAAACCATGCATAGCACATCTTCATGAAATTTGCCTTGTGCACTGGGGCATTGTCATGCTGAAACAGGTTTGGGTCTCCCAGTTTAGTGAAGGGAAAATTTTATGCTACCGCATCCAGACATCCTGTACAATTGTGTGCCTTCAGCTTTGAGATAACAGTTTGGGAAAGAACCAAATAAGGCTGGGAAATTAAGGTGTCCCAATACTTTTGTCCATAGTGTATATCCTGTTCAGGATTGTAGTGGTGATTTTTTTTTTTAACTCAGTAGTTTTTGCACAGGTATATGCTTCCTTGCCATGCAAAGGCAGCTCATTTTGACATTGACTGGGGCAAAGATGATGATTCCAGCCTTCTAATTGGGATTTATGAGTACGGATATGGGAGCTGGGAAATGATTAAGATGGACCCAGACCTTAACCTCACCCATAAGGTACAAATGTGGTTTTTTTTTGTTTTTTTTGTTTTTTTAATAATTTCTTTAATTTAGAAAAGTTCTTTCTTTTTTATCATTTTAATTTCATTTGTCACCTGGTCTGCACAGCTTTTACCTGATGACCCTGATAAGAAGCCACAGGCCAAACAGCTCCAGACGCGAGCCGACTACCTCATCAAGTTGCTCAGCAAGGACCTTGCCAAAAAGGAGGCCCAGAGGCAAACAGGCTTGGTGAGAACTCGAGTTTACCCTGAATCGGAAGCAAACAATGTGTTCTATCGTAGGTCCTTCCCCCCCCCCCATTGCAACCTTTGCTCTGTTTGCATGCAGTCAGTCATGAGATCAAAGTGTGTGCTTTCTTTTAAATAGTGTCTACAGCTCTAATTATTGTCACAGGTGCTTTTTTGTCTCTTTTTGTAACAAGAACAGGCAAGTCTATTTGACCTGCACCACAAATCCAGCACGCGGTGATTCCTTCTATTGAACTATTGGTTGGACTGTTGCTTTCGTTAACATTCAATGGGAAATATCTAGCATTGATCTTGCCAGGGATCTAACATAAAGTAACAAAGCGTCGAATTTAATGTTGAGTTTGCTTTTTTTTTTTTTTTTTGGAATTCTGCTTAGATTACAATAGAAACCTGTTCAGTTTGGTGTGGCTTCAGTAACCATTTCTTGGAGCTTTTTCCAGACGCATTTATGTAAAAGATAACAGGTTTAGGCTGTAAGTCATCTGCGTTGCTGACTAACTAGGTGTAAATGTTTTATTCCTAACCTTGGATAAAATTCGAAGGTACATCGATTATGACCGCCTGCTGTTCTTTAGGTTGATGACTTGACTTGCGTATTCTCTCAGACTCGTTGTCTTGAGTGGGTATTTGCCTAGACAAACTCATTATTTACATATTCAGTGATATTTTACATAATTATGCCTTTTCCATTGGAAAACCGAAGTTAATTTAATACTTTAAAGGCTCAACCAAAAAGCTTGAATATTAATTATTGTTTTGGGAAGTAATGACATTTTACTGTTATTTTTTTTTTTAAATATTTTCCACTTTATAGCATTATGACCTGTCACATTTATCAAGGCTAGAATAGAAATGTTAGATAGAAATTAGACTTTAAGGAGACTGTAAAATGATATTAAGGCCTTTTATATTGCGCCTTTGATTAACAGGATATACACATCGTCGCATTTCCTATACCGAGAAAACTACGCTGTGGTTTATGCTAGAGTACACATGAAGTCACTTCCTCCCTGGGGTGGCTGCGACATTCTCTCGCCTCCCGTCTTACAGATTTTAATGGTTTGTAATTTGCATGAGTAGAGTTGCCATTGGATCCTTTTCGTTCTGCAGGCTAATTCCCGAAAGAGGAAGCCACGTGGAAAGAAGAACAAAACTGTGAAACCGAAAGTGGATGAAGTTGTCAACAGTCTGTCCTCTGCTCCTCCCTCGGAGAAGAGCTCAGAAGATGAGGATGAAAAGGAAGATGAGAAGGTCTGTATTGGGTACAGAGGTGACTTGTCTTTTTGTTGTTTTTTTTTTTTTAATTGGCCTTTTCATTTTTTTTCCTTTTATGTCTACCCACTAACATTTTGTCCTTCACAGTTTCTGAAAGTCCTGATTTGTGTCTCATTTCTCCCATGCTTCCACAGGACTCCACACCTGCCAAGCCACCGCCCAACAAAAGGGGGCGAGCTTCTGATCGGGTTGTAAAAGAGGAGGAAGATGAGGAGGAGGAAGATGAGGAGGAGGATGACGAAGAGGAGGAGGAAGAGGAGGAAGCAGAGCCAGAACACCATGTCAAAGAACCAGAGGAGAAGGAGATAAAAGAGAGGGAGATAAAGAAAGATATAAAAAAGGAGAAGAAAGAAGAAGGTCGGGAAAGCAAAGAGAAAAAGGAACCCAAAGAGAAAAAGGAGAGCAAGCCTGTGGAGTTTAGAGTAGAGGAATCTTTCACAGAGAAGGTAATTATAGTGATTTTAAAAAATGTTCATTAAGTCCTTTATTTAGAGTATTATTTTCTAAAAAATAAAAAATCTATAAATAAATTATATAAACCATGTAATTTTTTTATTTTTTTATTTATTTATTTATTTATTTTTTTAAATAAAACAAATACATGCAGACTCCGGAGATGAAAGCTGAAGTTCGGGATAAAAACAAAAAGGCAGACGTGCCCGTCCACATTACTGCTGGAGGAGAGAATGTTCCGGTCTCTGAGGAATCTGAAGAGCTCGACCAGAAGACCTTCAGCGTGGTGAGCATAACTTATAGTTACCATTTTCAGTCCTAACGTGTGTCTGTTTAATGATGTTCGGGCATCTGCTTTAAAGCAGTGGTTCCCAAACAGGGGCGATTGTGGGGGTACATGAACCAAATTATGAAATGCACTGTATAATTATACCACAATCTTAAAACCAGGATTTTTGCGCAGACATTACGAAACAAAGCATGATTCTTTTAAAAATTAAACCGAAAGTTTTTTTTTTAAAGACAAGTATTTCGGCACTTGGATTCTGAACTCTTTATTAGAAAGGATCCAGCAGCATGTTGCTCTTAACAATTTTGGGAACCACTGCTTTGATTTGTTTTTTTCTGAAACGAAGCTGTTTATCACTCTCACTACAGTCGAGTCTTTGTGGTCATTTAGACCAAACAGAGGCTGCTTTGAATGAGTAACATCTACCCACAGTTTGGTAACCATACCGTTCTTTGCTCAGTGTAAGGAGCGCATGCGGCCAGTGAAGGCAGCCTTAAAACAGCTGGATCGTCCCGAGAAGGGTCTTTCCGAGCGCGAGCAGCTGGAGCACACACGGCAGTGCCTGATTAAAATCGGAGACCACATCACAGACTGTCTAAAAGAGTACACCAACCTTGAACACATCAAGCAGTGGAGAAGGTGTGTATAGTTTGCAGGGTTTTTTTTTTTCTAAAACATACACAAATTGAAAACTTGGAATAAATTCTGTAACTAAATATATTCTTTTTTTTGTTCGTCTTACAGAAATCTTTGGATATTCGTTTCCAAATTTACGGAGTTTGATGCTAGAAAGCTGCATAAACTGTATAAGCATGCAATCAAGAAAAGACAAGAAAACGCTCAGGTGTGGTTCTGCTTTAATTTCATTGTATTACCAGGTAGAATTAATTAATTTATGAAATGCGTTGTAATAAAATATTTATGCAAGAATTGTTTTTTGGATTTTTTCCGCAATGTTGTATTTAAATTCATTTCAGACGGCGGACCAAAACACTAGCACTGTAAATACACAAGCCTTTAGACACACAGGTACGTCTCTTACCAAGAGCAAAATCGTTAAAATCTCAGATATAATTGACATGATACCATAGTGAAAATTGTAGTGATGCAAGTGATGACCTTTGCTCCTCCTTTCGTATGTTTTCAGACATTGAGAGGTTAAAAGACTCTCAGCACGACGAGAGCAGCAGAGACAGCTACAGTTCAGACCGCCACCACTCGACCTCACGTAGCCACGAGCAGAGCAAAGAGCGCCACTCCGGCGACTCCTACAGGAAAAGCTCAGACTCCAGGAAGAGACCGTACTCTTCCTTCAGCAACGGCAAAGACCACAGAGACAGAGACCACTACAGAGAGCGCCAGGACAGCAGGTCGGTGCACTCGCGTTCATAATGACACTCATGCGGTTATTAAAAAATAATTGTATTGTAATAATTTATAGTACAGGTCGACCAACAGTGCATTTTATTGATAGCTAGGCTGGATTGTATGTGCCAGTACCAGATTAATCAACTGAGATTTTAAAATCGATACTGGATAAAAAAAAAAAAAAAAACACAACTTTTAAAATAGTGCCTTTATTACAAAAAGTACTGAATAAAGAAAATGTGCTAAATAAATATAAACATATTAATTATATTAATAAATAGAATTATCCAATTATTAACAATAGTGCTAGTGTAAAAAAAAAAAAAGCACATAGTGTCAATGATTCGCCTCTAGAGGCCGCTCTCGTAATGACAGCGGATCTTCTCGGCCTCTCCAGCAGCGGACGCAACCCGGAAAAACGATCTGTATGGATTTATACCAGTATCTCCAGCCATCAGCTATTGGTGCTGATTAATCGACATAACCTTCAAGCGACGACTGAAGACCTACCTCTTCCTGAAATACTTAAATTAGCACTTTCCAAGTTTGTAGAATTCAAGGGTTATATTTATATTAA
>JAAIIK010000027.1:4958084-4977682 GCA_014706435.1 Silurus glanis | reverse complement strand
CTTGCTGCCTAATAAATAAATCCACCCACTAACAGGTGCCATGATGAAGAGATCATCAGTGTTATAATATATTATAATGTGATAATGTTATAATTGTTAAACCTCCCATGATGTACAGAGACAATATGGTTGCACTACATGTCAAGTGACAGTTGTCACAGTGAAAACTCTATGTAATGCAAACCACTGGCATGGTGTCAATGCTCAATGCTCACCCTGAAAATCTCCATTAGTGAAGGAAATTCATGGTGACGTTTCAAAACTTCAAACAAGCTTCAACACACATTTTCTTCATCTCAATTACTTAATTTTAGGATCAATTACTCATATTTCAGACACCTGTTTTTCTCGCCCATTTTTCATCCAAATTTCCGTTTCAGCATTTCAGGATTTCAATCAGACGCAAGGCGATACCAGAGCTTGAACCCCCAACCTTCCAATCAGTAACCCAGAGACTTAACCTGATATGAATTTAGTGTTCCTGAATTTCAAATTATGAAAATGAAATTTGGTCCTAATTAACATCGGATATCATTTTTGCCTGTGGCCATTAAACGACTCCCTCTGAGTGTTCAACAGCTGGTCCACAAGAGCGATAAAGATGATATAGATAATGATTTTCATTCCACACTTACATAATGTTTATATTTTGGGCAATTATATTAAATAATTTTTAATAATAATAAGAAGAAGAAGAATTGCTCCATTTGCAATAACTTGTAATAACATGTGCAACCATCATTGTAGTCTGACTCTTTCTGCCATGATTCACTGCTGCTACACAATTTATTTCACTTAATATATAACTTAGATATATTTATTTAAACTCATTATTTCTTTCTTTACTTTATCTTTACTTTCATTTCACTGTGAGCAACTGCAACCCAACAATTTCCCTATGGGACCAGATCAAATTTTCTAAAATAAATAATTTGTTCCATAAAAATCTTTTTTTTTATTGAGAAAAAGAGGATCTGTATCTATAGGAAATGCGATGATAGAAATCACTGCTGTAACGTGTTTTTCAGGCAGGGCATGTCGACTGTTTCACAATTTTCCATTTCACAAACAGGTGACGCAAGAGGCAGGAAGCATTACCCCATTGAGTTTCCCAAAACAACAACAAAGCCTACAGGTGAGCGCAATCCCCCCCATGAGAAACCTTCATGCACTTCATGGATCGTTCCATTCTCTTAAAAAAAACAAGCAGCGAGCAGGAAACAGCGTTCCCGTAAAAGCGTTCCTTGCGTTATTACCCTCGTCTTTGAATTTATCTGCGGCATCAGATGCTTTGTCTTTGATGTCCTTTACCACGGTGTCGATCCTGGACTCGTTCTTTAAGAAGAAAGGTCGGATGATGCGCGTGTAGATCTGGATGGAACCGTTAGAAGGAGTTGGAGCCATGCACCACACCAGGAAGGCGCACTGAGACGAAAAGAAAATAAAAAAACAGCATTATTTGGGCCTGGAAACATCTGAGCATGTGCCTGGAGATATCCTAAAGGACTGTACACAGAAGTTCGATTGTACATAAAGAACATTTTTGTTGTACGATATATTATAACTCCTACGTTTACAGTTTAAACAGTCTGGTGTTGTCTAGAGGTCGACGATTTATCGGTTTGGCAGATTTATCGGCACCGATATTTGATTGCTGAAACTATCGGCAAAAATCCATACAGATATTTTTTCCGGGTAGCATCCGTTAGTGGAGAGAAGGTCCGCTGTCATTACGAGAGCGGCCTCTAGAGGCGAATGACTGGCAACACATACCGTTTGTTTTTACACGAGACTGCGTGCTGCACAGAGAGCGCTATACAGTATTATATACAGTGCTATTTATAATTTATGAATTATATAACTATATTTATCAATAGATATATTAATAATTAGCATTTATCATGAATCAGTACTGTTTTTATATTTTTTTAATGAAGTACTGAAGTACTGAAAACGGTTGATTAATTGGCAGGTACGATCCAACCTAGCTATAGGTATCGTTAAATTCCGCAATACCTCTATTTCGGTCTTCCCCAGATTTCTCGTTCTATATATTCTCTTTTCCTCATTCTGCCATTGACCGATTAATGTATTTTAAATGAAGAGGACGATCGTTCCTATCATTTATCTTAACGCCAACGCTTGAGCAAACATTCCGGTGGTTCCAATTTTTTATCTTAATAAATATCACTGTTTAATTATTGACAAAGCACCTCAATCAACAGCAAGCCAAATATGTGTACATATAAACAATGAAGATACGAGAGTTTGTCATCAACACACCGACACACTCACCTTTCCAATGTAATAGAATGGGAACCAGGACAAGAAGATGTCAGCAAAGAACTCGGCCACGCTAAACACACCGTACACGACCCAGTAGGTCAGCCATTTCGTGTCGTCGTCTTTGTCGATACTTTCAATGGCTTTGATTCTGCGAACAGGGAGAAGGGGTTGTGTATTAGGGATACACACACACACACACACACACACACACACACACAAAACCAACACCACCACCGCCATAATTTTTTCACATATTCTCACTACGGTACACACAATTTCCTTCTAAGGCCAAAGATAGAGTAAAGAAACAGGAAAAATGTCTAGTCTAGTAATTTAAATACATTCAACGAAATACAGACCCCGACTTGAGATGCGTCGTATGCGATGACCCCATCGTAACTTGAACATAACGTAAGTCATTGCGTAGCCTACCCATGAGTCTTAAAGAATTTAACAAATTACAGCACATAATTTAGCAAAACAGAGCGATTTACGGTACCGTGCTATATAAACTATACAGTATACAGTAATAACTCGGTACTCGTCGGCTGCGGAACCCAAATTCGGTACTCGTCATGTTGAAAAAGAAAAAAAAAACGGAAAAAGACGCAGACTCTCGTGATCAAACTCGCGATCGCTTCAGTCTCGTGGTAAACAGACACATGAAGAATCTCGTATTATCGCGCAAATAGCGCCACAGTGTGCTCTTTTGTGTTTTCTGTGCATTTTAAGCCTAATGGGTCCTAAAGTGTTAAAAACCGCTACCAAATACTCGTCAGTTTCAGTGCAGCGGTATTTCTGTATACAATAATCCCCCGCTTTACCGCGGGTCGAATCTGGCGCCCCCTTTGGTTTATTGCGGAATTGCGTTTGCCACATAACTAAGTTCAGCTGATTTTCCGGTCTCTCGCAGATAGAGCGATAGAGCAAAAAACTTATAAGGAATAGTTTATATGGAGTTTAATGTTGAAATAATGACATTTATTAATAAAAAAAATATAATAGTTAATTATAAAATGAGGTAAAATGTTAATACAGTGCAGTACTGTAAACGTAAAATAGCATTTTTGGGGGCGTCCGTTTATCGCGGTTTTACGTTTATCGCGTTTATTTAAAAAAAGCAGAGACAAATGAACTCCACTCTTTTTGTACCACATATACGTTTGTGAAAATATTTGTACAATTTTGTCACATCGCAATGGTTATTGCAATATTAAAAAAATTTAACTTTGTGCCAAAACAAATGGTGCCCTTCTTCCTGCTTGGTCATGCTTTCTCTGTCAACTACACTAACACTAGTGTGATATTCATCTCCGTGCATATTGGCCTCGTTGCAACTTGATCTGTTAATTGTGGAATGAAACTTTTCAGTATCAGATCTTCAGCACAGTGGACGCCAGTGACTCAGAGGTTCACGTGACACACGTGAGGAACATGTTGAGCAGCAGGCGACATTTTTTTTGCCATGTGGGTAATAAATGAGTCATGACACGCTTTTTTTGTGTTTTCTCTGAGAAATTTCACAGGGAAAGAAACGCAAACACCAACGTTGCTTCAAAAGTCCTGAACGCTGTGGTGTCGCAGTTCTGCGTGACAAGTGGCTCACTTTCAAAAACCACATCGGTTTTCCTGCGCACAGGGAGGAAGTAAAGACTTGAGCGTTAAAGATTATCTGTCGCGCTGAACGAAAAGGAAATGGCTGGACGATGAACGAGTGTGATGGAGTTATAAACACCTGCACATCTGCTTCTTTATGCACTTATCCAATGAATCAAACGTCAGAAAAATGTCATCTCTGTGACTTCAATCGTGGCACGGTTTTTCGCGTCAGAAACTGCTGAACGATGTGTTTTTCACACGTGACACACGTCCACAAAATGGTGCACTGTACTTCGAAAACCTATGATTTTTTGCAGGAAACAATACAACCAAGACATATACGTACAACTTCCACCCTAAATTCGCTGATTAGTCGTTGACTTCACTACACAGATCTTCCTCTTTTCTAGATCTGCTTTCTTCTGCCTTTCACTGCTCCCTCCCTGGCTGCGGTGAACCTGTGATGTTCTCCGTAATGGTTATCAAACAATAAAACGTTTGTATTTAAAACGACTACACCAACGGCTCCTGCTTTGTGCTCTGTGTTTCTCGAACAGACTCCAGATTTATAGAAAGCACTTGAATGAATCTGGATTGGATTGAAAATACTAATATGAAGTGTTGTAGCCTTTAATCAGTCTTAATGAAAAGCATGTCCTAGCTAATATTCTCAGATGAAAACACACTACTCATGGCACAACTTAGCCGATCTAATTCGCGTTACAATTTTGCAGGAATTTAATTGGATAACCATGTTCTAGACCCAATTAATAACACCGGGGGGATCAAAATCATTGACCATGATTTGGAGTTTCATTTGTTTATGTCTTCGGTAGACGGTTTATACGGGTCAGACAAGATCCTGGGGAACGCTGTATGCAAACGTGACACTGGGCCATGAGAACAACAATACACACAATAACACACACACATTTTTCTACCAAAATCCTTGCATTTAGAAGGTTGGAGAAAAACTGGAGTAAACCTAAACCAGACACTCCAGACACATAGTAACCCCGTTTATCATGATAGAACTTGGAAATTTTGGGGCAATCAGAACGCACCAATGCATCAAGTTTAACCCAAGACTTTTCAATCGCTTCTCCTGCTTTGGACAAACCATAAATGATTTCTTGTTTAGCTGAATTTCGTCTAAAGAGCACGGAATATATATTAATTTATAGGAACGTTGCGTGCGAATGTGACGCTTGGCCATGAGAACATCATACATGCACACTGGACCTAGCGGAAGCTACATCATCGACCTAAATCCATGCATGTAGAAGGTTGGAGCAAACTGAAGAACCTGGAGGAACAACAACAAGCGTTGGGCTGAACATCTAACAATCATAACAGAACATAACCCTGTAAATCGAACTCGGGACCTTGGGGCAATTAGAAAACCATATTTCCCACTACAACACTGCACTAGATTCTTCTATCGCTTCTCCTGCTTTGCACAAACGTGCAATGTTTACGAAACACGTATAAATATATCGTCCCAGTGGGAAATCTGAGCTGCATCAGTGAGCTGTAGCAATGCCGGGCCATGCCAGGACTAAAGAGGTAACAAGGCCTTGTTCCAAAACCGCACCCTACTGTACTAGTGGGTATATTTGAAGAAAAAAAAAAAGAATAGTGCACGTCTTCCATAAGGACTGATGGTGTGCAGATCATGACGCAGTCCTTCTACGCATTCGGGTGTGTAATGCAGAAGCATGGCAGAGACTCCTGGTTGTGTTGTGGTTAGAGGATGGAGGAAATCATTCGAATGCAGACTCACGACACGTAGGCAGGGTAGACAAATCCGATGAGATTGCAGAGAAGAGAAGCTCCATAACCGATGACGAGGTAAACTGAAATAAGACCAATGACAGCTGCGAGAGAGAGACGGTGGAGAGAAGATGGAGAGAAGGTGGAGAGAAGGTGGAGAGAAGATGGAGAGAAGGTGGAGAGAAAAAAAAGAAAGCAATAAAAAAAGAAGATGGATCAGACATCATCATCATCATCATCATGATCAGCATCTTCATCATCATCATCATCATTATTGTTATTATTATTATTATTATTATTATCATCATCTCATTTAATTCTAATAATAATCTCTTAATCTGTGTCACAAACACACACACACACACACACACACGTCATTTTCCTTGCAAATTGCGAAAACACATGGACTCACCGAGAGCAATGTAAGATCGGTTGACTCCTGTCTTGGCCTCGATCTTCGCCAGAAGGTCCGTCATGAGGTTCTTCTCGTGCAGGAACTTGTTAAATCTTTCCTTTAATGCCTGAGCCATGATTAGTTTTGAATTCTCTTTATAAATATATAAAACAATAATCCGATTCTGATTCAAAGTTCGTCACATGCGACGCCCTCGTACAGCAGCTCAACCTCCTTTCTGCCTGTAGTTCCTTCACAGATGCTGCGTCAGACTAACACCAAAGCCAGGGTTGCCAGGTCTGAGCACATTTATCAGCCCAAAAAATACACTGCATGGACTGGGGATTGTGGGCATTTCGAGGTTGAGATCCCATTGACTGTGTAGCTTTCAGGACTTCCAGGACTTTCCACTCGATTTTGGAGAGCCACAGAGACATGAATGTAAGGACGTTTTGGAGACAAGGTGAGGGAGGTGAGATTGAGATGGTTTGGACATGTGTAGAGGAGGGACATGGGGTATATCAGTAGGAGAATGCTGAGGATGGAGCCACCAGGAAGGAGGAAAAGAGGAGGTTCATGGATGTGGTGAGGGAAGACATGCAGGTAGTTGGTTTGAAAGAGGCAGATGTAGAGGACTGAGGGGTATGGAGACGGATGATCTGACCACTAATGGGAGAAGAAGAAGAAGAGAAATGAATATTACTTGTGGGAGAAGAGAGCTGGGATGCATCTGGAGATTCAGATCATCCCAAAAGTTTAATAAGGTTGAGGTCAAGGCTTTGGGCAAACCCCTCAAGATCTTCTTCAACGAACCTTCCCATCAGACCATGCCTTTATGTTTGACAAAACATACATGCCAAAGCATACATACAAATGTCTTGTACACATGTGCAATTGTGTTCCCATCTTTGTGGCATATATGTAGTGTTCATCTCAACAAAAAAAACCAAATATATGTATTGGAAAAGAAACTAAAAATATTGTAATCTATGCATGGGGTGCATGCATTTCTGTTTTGCAGTCTTCCAGGTAATATGTTTTAATGTATAAAAATGTCTTACTTTTCCTGTGATGAACCTCTGAACTCTATAACATTGTACAGAAAGTTTACTGGTCGGCGCTATTTTGTGTATTTTGTGAATCTGTTCTGCACTGTTCTGTTTTGTATTGTCTCTTATAAAAGAAAAAAGAAAAACAACAAAGGAACAGGTGAATAAGTGTATATGTCCATCATTATGAGAGCCCTGTATCTCCAGGGGCTGAAATGCTAAGAAGTAGACCTACTCCACATGAGAAGTAGAACCACATAAAGTTTGCATATGAGCTTTTGGAGAAATTAACAACATTAAAATAAAACATAAAATGTAACTGGCTATAATGACCTGTGTTGTGTATGGGAGGAAAAATTGTGAAGCATGAGGGTGGGAGTATTATGTGGTGTTAGGAGTGTTTTGCGGGGGGGGAAAAAAGAATTGGTGCACTTCAGAGAGTAAATGGCATCATAAGAAAGGAAATTACCCCAAAACATGGATGCAAAATAAGTTTGTGTCTGGCAGAAAATCAAACCTTTTTTGTAACTGGATGTTCCAACAGGAAACTGATCCTTTAGAGTTGCACTGACTCGGTCAGGAGGAATGGGCAATCATTTCCAGCAATTCCTTTCCAGAAGCTTGTGGAAGTCTAGCCCTAAAATTTGATGTGAATCCGGCTTTACTATCAAAGTGTATGTATAACCCCAATTCCACAAAAACGTTGAGATGTTGTGTTAGATGTGAATAAAAACAGAATGCATTGATTTGTAAATCTCATAAATCTATATTTCATTCACACTAGAACATAGAAAACAAATCAAATGGTAAATCTGAGGAAATGTACAATTGTAAGGGGAAGAATAAGGTCATTTTAAATTTTATATCATGGCAACACGTCTCAAAAAAGCTGGAAAAGGGACAAAAAAAAGAGTGTTACTCAAAAGAAACAGCTGGTGAAACAGTTTGCAACCAATTAGATGAATTAGTAACAGATCACTAACATGACTGGGTATAAAAGAGTATCTTAAAGACTGGGAAAAAAAACATGCATTGGGAAAGGGAATACTCCTGCTTAAGGCTTTGCATTGGAAATGGGGTGCATACATTACTGTTTTACAGTTTTCCAAGCAATATATATTGAATATGTCATATCTATGTCATATCCTATAATTGTGAAAAATTATTATATTTAAATCTGATTATTTGCTTATAAACAAGACCTTCCACCCCACATCTTGTTCAAACATCAAGGCAACAGAGTGAATATTCCCCACTCTGGCAACCCGAGCTCGAGTTGACGTCACTTTGGGGCAAATGTTCTTGAAACGCCTTTAAACCTTCTCTAAAAGTGTTTGCTGAGGATTTCGAACATATATATATATATAGTATTATACTGTAGGTTCTGAAATGTCAGATAATTCCTATCTTCTTGCATGAGTTATTAATATAAATAAATAAATACATACATGACTCCAGACCACACCCTTCCTCATTCAGTGCTCTACTGGAACAAGAGACTGCAGTTTGTACACACAGGGAGTGTAAACAGCACATGGACACATTTGCAGAATAATCTGAATTGTTTCTATCTGTCCAAACATGGAAGAAGCAACATGATTACATTATGCACACCAAGAACTCGAATATATTTGACATGTATCAAGCCTGGATGAACTGCAGAGAAGTAATAGACCCCTCTGTGTGGCATGGTAGTGGTTTCCTGGTTTGATCTGGTTACTTTTTATGTAGAGTTTCTCATGGTTCATCACTGTTTCTCCGTGTGTTACCGCCAGGATCTGTAGATTCGTCCCTCCTCTCAAAAACTCCAGTATGTAGATTTGCCACTCTAAATGGCCTCAGATGTAAATGTGTGTGTTAGTGTGTGAGTGTGTGTCTGCATAGAGTATCGGCCAATATTTTATACCCAATGCAGAAAGTTATTTTGGAATCCAGCCTATGTCGTCTTGATATACAATTAATGACAAACTTGTACATAAACCTACACTAAAGATATTAAATATAATTTTTACAAGCTTTTGATTAGCCAGTTGAAGTATTTTTTTTTTTTTTTAAAGGTTATTTTGAATTTAAATATTTAAATATTTTAAACCCATCTCAAAATGTTGGGACAGGGCAACAAAAGGCTGGAAAAGTAAGTGTCACTAAAAAAAAGAAACAGCTAGAGGAGCATTTGATATATAATTAGGTTAATTTTAAACAGGTCAATAATATAATTGCACTGCATGGGCTTAGAAACACCTCCAGAAATGACTTTATGTGAATATAGTTTCCTGTGTCATCTATAAATGCAGGTTAACTCTCTATCATGCAAAGAAGAAGCCAGATGTGAACGTGATCCAGAAATGCCACTGTCTTCTCTGTGCCAAAGCTAATTTAAAAAGGACTGACGCAAAGTGTTAAACTGTTCTGTGGCCAATTAATTGAAATGTAAAGTTATTTTTGGAAACCTTCAGACTAAAGAGGAGAGGGACCATTTGGCTTGTTATTATCACTCAATTCAAAATCCTGCATCTCTGATAGTATGGGGAGTGCATTAGTGCCTACGTAATGGTCAGCTTCACATCTAGAAAGGCACCATCGATGCTGAGGGGTATTTACAGTTTGTAGAGCCATATATGCTTCCATCCAGACAACATCTTTTTCATGGAAGGCCTTGCATATTTCAGCAAGACGATGCTAACCCACATACTACATCTATTACAACAGTTCTGCCTGCTGACCCACCAAAGAGATTTGATATAGACTTATATTTAGACTTGTACACTACTGATGCTTCTTTCTTCGAAACAGTATGGACGCTTAAACAGGCATCTGAAAGTGCTCTGACCGAAGATAAATCTGTGCATACTTTTTATAGAAAGCATGTTCTGAAATAAATCCATCTTTAGCCGGGTCTCAAATCACACACCATGACTTGACCTACACTTAAAAGTATTCACTGTCTAGGAGATTAGCACATTTATCATACTTTTATGATGATGGCTAGTTATTAAAATCCCATCCAAGAATATAATTAGGGGGTATAAAACAATAAAGCGTGTTAGTGTGTTAATTTGAGATCATTGACAATTCAAGAGAAACACCACACACAATCTCTTTATCGTATTTTGTTTGTATATCTGCTTTGTGCTCTTTTTCCCTGCTTATTGCCTTCTACCAGAGGTTCCCAACCCTGGCATTTGAGCTCTGGTGAAAACACACTATATTTTGTTGGAACATGTGCATGAAGGGCCAGTTTCATAACAAAACAAAAAAAACTAATAAAAACAAAAAAAAATACCCCCAGAAAACATCGTTTCCCTCTACCAGAGATCTTAAATCTTCTCTCTTTCCCGTGTTTATTATTTGAACAAATTGATCCACATTTGTGTGCACACTAAACAATAGCTGTGCAAACGCAACCCCAGCGTGTTTTTAAATGCTTCCTGGTTAGCTCAGCCTAACTTGCTAGACGGTTCAATGTCCTGTATTCTGATTGGCTGTTCTCCCCGTCAGTTACGTAGAAGAGATCCGATTGGCGGATGTCTCATCGTTATTTCCAGAACACCATGCTATTGGTTTTCAGTGCAACTTATTCCCGCCCTCACTGAACCAATAGTCCGGAAGCAATATATATATTTTTTTAGCTCATGCTAGTTAGCTAGCTACGTCGTAATCAATGCAGGCGAATACGCTCGGCGCTTTTCGGTTGTTTCGCCGTGGTTTGGTAAATACCTAGACTGTCTCTGACATGGCGACGTCTCTTTGTCGCGGCGGTGCGAATTGAACCGTAAGCGAGCGCGGGTTTTGCGGTATAAGTCCGGTATGCGCTTAGCCTCGTTAGCATGGAGACAAAACGAGGGGAGATTCCCAACGGCGTATTGGACGACCTCTGCAGGTAGCTGCCTAGTTCAAGTAACTCATTTACAACCATTTATACACAAACAATAATAATAATAATACAATTTATTATAATAAACACTACGCCAGGGCTTGCTAGGCAACTAATCTCAGAGTATACATCACACACACACACAACCACTTACAACACAGGCTCCATGGATCAACTCAATGCAAACTAGTTACACTATAATATAACTTTATTGTCTCATAAATAGGTCGTGATAATGGAAGTATTATATACTTGGATGCATTGAGATCACGTTAGAAGGATCTTAAGCCCTGATTGGTGGAGATGAGCCCTGTGAAAGGATCCTTGATGAGCAATTTAATGGTCCTGAACACTGGTCAAAATCACTGGTTAAGAAAGGAGGATGAAGAGAGAGAGAGCTTTTCATCTGTATTTCTTTCACTGTGAAATCCACGTGGAGTCGGTTAAGTGTGACATTCCATGATGTGGATCACTAAGCTCTAAAAAAATAACAATAGACACATATGATGAACAACAAAGTGAATTAATGAGTAGGTATTTTGATCTGCAGGAAGGATTCGTGGAATGAGATGATGATGATGATGCATTTCAACCCAGGTGATGCAACAGACGACGATGATGATGATGATGATGCAGATCGAAATCGAGCCCATTTTGCAATTTAAATCTTTAATTCTGTAAACTTGCTTTTCCATGAGTCGGTAAGGTTTTAATATAGAGACAAGGCGATGTTGGGTGAAGTTTTTCGAAATGCAAGTCATCCTGTTCGCTTATGGAATGAAAGCACTTTGATGTTTATGCAATTGAGGTACATATTTCAGTTCACGAGCATCATTTTGAAATGTAAGAATGTTGCAACACTAATGTTTGTGGCTGCTGAATCATTTTTGTGTCATTAAATCCCATAAAGGGTTTGATCATGTGTTGTGTATTACATCAAGCTTTAAAAAAAAAATCATGATTTTGCATACAAGAAGACTAATATGAGGACATTTTATTTTAAATGGTTGCACAGGATCACTCAGGAATGTTTTCTGACCAATGATTTGTTGTTGAAAACTATAAAGTGTGTGCTATTTTGGATTTGGTCCACTTTTCTTGTATAGGTGTGTCGATAGTGATTGTGTTTCAGTGACTGATACATGATTCAGCTTGTTTAAAACAATGTGCAAAATGATGCTCGTGAAGTTGAAATACATCCCTCAATCGCAAAAAAAAAGTTCCTTGAAAGTGTGTTTACTTCCCGAAAGTGAACACGGTGACTGTTTTATTTAAAAATCCAATACTGTTCCACTGAACATCACATTATCTCTACATTGAAACCCTCCCATGTCAAAGCAACTTTACTGAATTTAAGAAATTGCAAAAATCATCGCCCTTTTATTACCGCCATCATCCGTGTCGGTCTCCGCTGCATCACCTGAAATTCACTAGTGATAATCAAACATGATCGTTTATCTCATCGTTCCACAGACTTTTTCTTGCGTATCAGTGCCAAAATAATTGCTCATTAATTCAATCAATTCTGTTCATTACATTTGTTCATTTTTATTTGTTTGCATGCAAAATCTGCATTGCAGACATGAGGAAAGTCTGTATCTCCTAATCTTTTTCATGCTCTTTTTGTTTCAATGCAACTATGTAATGTAGCTCTTAAGATTTTCATTCTTTTTCATTGAAAATTCTCCTTTACACCCTTTCGGCATTCGGACATTTGGAGATTTCTTTACGATTCTGTTCATCCCAGAGCAGTTCAATGGGATTTAGGTGCGGTGATTGGGCAGGACATTCCATGATAGAGATCACTCCAGACGGCTGTTTGCTCTCTAAATAACGCAGAGCTCTGACGTATTCGTCACTTCGACTCATCGTCTAGTTGTACGGTGAAGTCGGTTAACGTGAATCGCAGTCCAGACGAGTTCCATAGGGTGTGGTGAAGTATGGAATAGCAGCCATGTTGGTTCAGGATTCCTTTCATATTTCGGAATGAGTTTCCAATCTTCCCTGCTCCCAAAACAACCCCAAACCATTAAGCTGCCAGCTTGGTGTTTGACTGTAGCGGTGAGGCAGTCGGATCACATCTTCTCTCCTGTTCTCCATCTTACACTTAGGTTCTTCCGTTAGAGCCAAATATCAAATTTGGACTCCACAGAACTTTCTTTGTCATTTCTTGTTTTTTCCTTTTTCCTTAGAAACAAAAAGAAAATGCATGTGTCTCAAAAACCATAAAGAGTAAAATTAGACGTTCTGTAATTTCAAAACACGAGATAATAATGAGAAAAGTGGCACTTCGTTTTTGTTACTGAAGTTTTTAGGCAGACTGACTTGTGTTTCGCAGTGCGCTTATTAAACTGGACCTTTAACCCACATGATCGTTTCGATGTGCTCTTTCTCCTGTAGTCGCTTCATTCTCCACATCCCCAGTGAAGAGAGGGACAATGCCATTCGAGTTTGCTTCCAGATCGAGCTTGCTCACTGGTTTTACCTGGACTTCTACGTGCAGAACACACCAGGACTACCTCAGTGTGGGATAAGAGACTTCGCCAAAGCTGATATCCTCCTGTGCTTAACACCACTCAGAAATCAACAGACATTTTATTTATTTGTTTACAAAAGGCTGCTCCTGAGTTTTGAATGTATACAATGCAATGACTAGGATCTAGAGGTGTTTGCTTTATAAGCGTGTTTATGTGTAGAACGAGCTTTTATTTGGTATTGGTCTGGTCTTGAGAACAAACAACCTCCGCAGTCTTTACAGAGAAATCAGTATGAAAGTGTATTCGGCAGTGATTATCTGCATTAAAGCATAAAATGGAGATGCAGAATCCTTCTGTTTGGCAGATGTCATCCCTAAGGCTTAGTACAGAGTCATTTAATTTGTTATAACCTCACAGCATGGCCATTTAAGAGTAAACGCAAACTAAAGCGTAGCGTGATTTACCAAGAAGCCCACGAGTTGCATTTCAAACCTTTCAGTTCATTTTCCTTAATTATTATTCTTTCACTTTTTAATCACTGTCCATTCCTGCTCCCCCATGGCGAGGATGTTCAGAAGGTTTTAGATCAATGGAAAGAGTACAAGATGGGCGTTCCTACGTACGGTGCAATTATTCTGGATGAAACCCTTGACAATGTGAGTATTATTCCAGGCAGTAATGTAAAGTAATGCAGATCCATGTTTTTATTCAGCAACCAGAAAACGTGTGAAAGCTTTCCTCTGTGAACTTGTGCGTAGGTGTTACTGGTGCAGGGATACCTGGCCAAATCAGGATGGGGCTTTCCTAAAGGGAAAGTCAACGAGGATGAGGCGCCCCATGACTGTGCTGTACGAGAGGTATGAGTATCCATGTAAACAAGATTTGAAAATGTGTGACCTTTTTAGAAAATGTTGTAAATTAGATTTTTACAATCATCCCGTTTCTCAAACGTGGCGTATAAATGCTGTAGGTTTTAGAGGAGACTGGTTTTGACATCAGAGATCGCATCTGCAAAGACACCTTCATCGAACAGAAAATTACAGATCAACTCGCTCGACTGTACATAATCCCTGGTGTACCAAAGGAAACAAAATTCAACCCCAAAACCAGGAAAGAAATACGGGTGCGGTAACTTTTTACCTTTTTTTACGACTTCATATAAGATTCATTTAATGATTTATTGGTTGAATAGTGATTTTTTTTTTTTTTTTTTCTTCTTCTCTGTTTAATAGAACATTGAATGGTTTGCTGTTGACAAACTGCCATGTCATCGAAATGACATGACCCCCAAATCCAAGCTTGGTTTGGCTCCCAACAAGTTTTTTATGGCTATACCTTTTATGAGGTATCTTCTATTTTTTTTTTTTTTTTGTTTTGTTTTGTTTTGGTTTTTTTTATGTTTCGTTCTTAATCCCAGAATAAACACCGCTTCGGCGATGTTTCAGTTCGTCACTGAAGATTCATTTTGGTGCACGACTCTCCTCACAGGCAGCTCAGAGAATGGATAGCCAAGCACAAACTGGAATCGACGAGCAGCGATGAGGACTTTTTATCCAATGGCAGCACTCCGTGCAAACCTTTTCGGTAAGATTGTATTGCATGCGTGTATATTATTCCTCTTCAGGAGACATATCATAATGAAGAAAAAAAAAAATTGTCCTGAATAAGATTTTGTGTGCATGCAAATCATTTTCTGCAAATGAATCGAAGAACCGCACTGTTGAATGGTGTGCAGACTCTGGTCTGGCTTTCCTGAGTACCTCCTTCTTCAACATATCACTGCAGCAAGGCTTCATGAGGCTGAATGAATGTGTACCATGGACTCTAAATAATTTGTACTCTTTGGTTTTCTGAACTTGAATATCAGCTTTTATTTTAATGGCAAATTATGTTTAACTGATTATTTTTTATTTTTTCTTCCCTCAGATCGAAGTCTCGGCGCACACCGATTGCAACCGAGGCATCTCCAGGTGAAGGCTGGGCAAAGAACAAGCAGCAGAAAGCTTTCGGGCAGCCTGGGCAATATGAGCTTGCAGACTTTCTCAAAGTCAAGGTTTGTCTTTTTAGATGGAGTTTATATCCCTGAGCTGCATTTATATGAATGGAACGGTGTTTGTGGACCACACCTGTATGTGGTTTCTTCTCAGACTGTTCCCAAATCAGGTCTTCCCAGAAGAATGAGGATCATTTTATAACAGCAAATGGAACGGGATGTCAAAAATCACATGGTTGTGATAGACAGATAGATCGGGTGTCCACAAACTTTTGTACGGAATTATAAACACACCGATCAGGCATAACATTATGAACGCCTGCATAATATTGTGTTGGTCCCCCTTTTTACTGTCGAGCATCAACAGCATGATCTTCAGCAGTTTGAGCTCCCCACGTGCACCAATGAGCCTCGGCCTCCCGTGACCGCTGTTCCTTCCTTAGAGCACTTTTGATAGATTCTGACCACAATGCACACCAGGAACATCCCACAAGAGCTGCAGTTTTGGAGACGCTCTGACCCAGTCATCTAGACGTCACAATTTTTCCTGCTTCTAACATCAACTTTGAGGACAAAATGTTCCTGATATTTCTTACCCATTAACAGATCTCATGATGAAGAGAGAATCTGTGTTATTCCCGTCACCACTCATAATATTATAATGTCATAATAATATGCCTGATCGGTGTATATTAAATATTTGAATTCAGTATGAAATAAATACGGCATGATGTCATCGACAGTCCGGCAAAACATCGTATGGTTCCTCATATGTACAAAAAGTTGAACCAAAAAGTTAAACATTTCCCTTTTAATTCCAAAAGATGGACTCCATTTCATCACTTCGGCCTTCTTGGGCACAACTGCATTTCTTTTTGTGATGCTCATATCGGGTGTTGTTCTTGTAAGAAGAGAGACAGTCCTGCTGTTTTGGATTGTTGTGGTGCATTTTGTTTATTAAACAAACTCCTCTGAAACACCTCTGTGTTTTATACAGAGAAGTATGAAACGTTTTTTCTTTTGGAATAAGAATTTTAGCAAATTGTAAGCAGAAGTCACAAGGCTTTAAACAAATTTCGCAGTATAGCTTTACATTTTTATTTATATAGACTTTGATCTAATAGTAATCTAAAAACTTTAACGTGAATGTCCATGACAGTAGTTCAGAATATAGGCAGCAGAGGGCAGTGGGGTTGTAGAGAGGAATTTGTGTCCTTTCGCTGCGTTTCTTTCCTCTCGGTTGTGTACATATATAATGTTTACTTGACATTTCGGTGCTTTTAATAAGTAATACGCATTTGTGCAGAGTTACAATCGGATAAGCATCAGCTAATTTAAAATACAGCAGTCGAAGCTGCAGTTAATCATGTAACGGTCATGTTTTTTTTTTGTTTGTTTGTTTGTTTTTAGAACAATAATGTGAAATGCAATGGGAAGAAGCACCAGGAGTCCCCTAATGTAAAAAAAAGATCAAATGAGGTCAGTACCCTGCAGATAATTTCATTTATTCACGACAGAATAATTTATACACTGTGAATTGGAGGATAATTGTGTGTCGGTCTAAAACAATGACCTTTGTATGGTAACTTTCCTGTAGAGAGATGAAAAGAAGCTTCAGCCCAGAAGACTGCAAGACAACTTCGACGCAGGTACAGTCACCTTTGAACTGTTACACTGACCGAATAAAGGCTCAGAAATTGTCTCGTGAACATTCCCATGATCTGTTGCCATTATTATAAAATCCGGACTTCGCAAGTCCGTGTAATCGCCATATTTGGGTGGCTCATGTGGTCGTAAACTAATTTTAGGAAAGGGAAATTGTCCCTAACAGATAATAGGAGAGGAGGCTGCAATCTTATCTTTAAAAGATCAGTGTTCCTTGTGATTTCTTTCAAACCCCCTCGGGAGCAGCACATAATCTATCTGTCCAAGATCTGTTAAATCAGAAAAAAAGATCCTGTTCTTGAGACAGAAATATTGCTCTGGTGAAGGTAGATTTTTGTAGTAAGTCCAGTAAAGTAAATATAATAAGGCACATTGAGTTCCTTTAACTGTTAAAGAATTTCTGAATGTTCTTGACACTATTGTCCAGAGCAAAGTACAGTTTTATTTTATTTTTTTGCCATTATTTCCATTGTGACATTGCTAATAGAAGAAAACTCTATATATTCAAATCTTTATTATTTCAATATACTCAAAATACTATTAATATCGAGTCTGAACATTTGTATTTCAGCCAGGTTGTGCGTGCACTTCCCAGCTGCTTTAAACACCTGTAACACACATCACATGTTCGGTCGGATTACTAGTTCCCCATGTTATCTAGTCTGAGTATTTCAGAGCTCCTGGGATTTTCCCTCATTTCTTAAGATTTCAAACAAATGGAGATGAAGAATATGTTGAGCCATAAGCAAGAAAAGTCTTGCTGAATAAAGAGTTCCTCTTATTTCACTCAACTTTAGGCCTTAGATTTCTGTTCTTGTCCAACAGCTTTGAAAGCTGACGTCTTCTTCTTCTCCTGCTGTACCACATTCATCTTGAGGATATTCTGCATTCTGAGTTGCTTTTCTATTACCCACGAGGGCTTGTTTTGAGTTACCAAGTCGAACATGCCGGGGTCAAAGCCTCTCGAAAAGCACCAGGTATACTGGAGGTGGAGGTGGTAGCTCAGTGGTTAAGGCACTGTATCTGAAGGTCAGGGGTTCAAGCCCCGGTATTGCCAAGCTGCCACTCTTGGGCCCTTGAGCCTCTGTGCTTCAGGGGTGCTGTAACATGTCTGACCCTGCGCTCTGACCTCAGGCTCCGAACATGCTGGGATGCGCGAAGAGAAGAATTTCACTGTGCTGTAATGAATCAGTGACAAAAAAAAAAAAGACTGATTCAAAAGATTTCTGATAGAAAGACAATGCTCTAAAACAAACTGATGATTTAGTGTTTTATTGCAGATCATTAGAGATTGAAGATATGCATCTGATTTTAGATAACCTATAAAGCTCACTGAGCACTTGTTTCATAACCTGCTTTTCTTATCCTCACTCCAGACGCGGCGTCCGACACGCTCGGCTCGAACAGGCAGTCGGAAAACGAGCACATTCACTCCTCGAAGTCCTTCCTCAACTTCAAGTTCGATCGTGAGGCTATCATGAAGTCGTGCTTTGACTCCTGACTACCTCTGCATCACTTCCTCAGTTTTAAAGGCACAGGTTGTTGCCGCTTGAGCCGTTTCCGTGAACTCGCATATTCATAACACATATGTTCTTTAAGTGGTAAAAAAAAAAAGGGGGGGGAAGTCATAAAAGAGTTGTTGGACCAATATGACTACAAATTTGACTTTTTCATCCACCGTACGTGAATCTTGTCATTTTTAGATGGGCAGTGGTATTATTCAGATTGTGCAATCGTTTTATTTCCTTTTCCTCAGTCATGCAGAAGATTGCAACTGTTGAGCTGTTGAGCTTTTAGCACTGAAACAAAAACAATGCTTCTAGTTTACTGGGATCTGTTGGTGAGTTCAGAACTGTTTCTGATTAGTTCTTTCGATCCAGTGTTGTACATGTTCATGTGTGTAATATTTTTTTATATATATATATATATATATATAATTCTTTTTTATTTTTTTATATATAAACTATGATGCACTGCTGGACGCAATAGTTCAGAACCATATCTTGACTCATTCTGTAGTGTAAGTGTCAACCTAAAGTGACTAATTATGATAATAACCAAAACTTTAAAGTAACATTGATTTAAAACAGGGCGTCATTTATTATTGATAAACACATTTCCCATTATGCGATATGTGATTACACGATCAGACTTTTCGATCACTCTCTTGTGTCTGTAGAAATATCACCATCTTGCCTTTTGAATGTGAACCTTTTTACGTGGCAATTCCATTGTTTGTTTGTTTTTGGGTTTTTTTAAATAAGCAACTTTATAAATTTTTTTCCCCATCAAACTTTCAAATGCTGCTAGAGTTTGCACATTCTAGCCTGTTTCAATCTTTCAGTGTCCTCAATCAAGTGGGTCGGATCCAAGTAAACAGATGCATCTTGTTCGTCCTTGATCATCGCTGATAAATCTTTCTCAGGAACCTTAACCCCACCCACACACACACACACACACACACACACACACACACACACACACACAC
>JAAIIK010000027.1:4938586-4958074 GCA_014706435.1 Silurus glanis | reverse complement strand
ACACACACACACACACACACACACACACACACACACACACACACACATTCACCCCCGATAGAGAATTTAGAGTGGAACAAGATGTTATTCACCATCGCTTGTTTTTCATTGCCATATATTAGTTTCTGCTTATCAATAAATCAACATAAATTTGAACAACATTTCTGTGGCTTTTGCATGTTTTTTTTTTGCAAGTGCTGGGGTACACAAAAGGAAGAAGAAAGATAGTATTTTAAATAGTTTAGTGTCGGTTTCTTGATTATGTTAAAGGATAAGCAGGAACGGTGAAGTATCTGATGCCTGTGCTGATCTCATCTGGTCTCGTCCATCTGATGCTCTGAGAAATTCCTCGGTGTCTCTCTAACCCCGCATGTTATGACAGTCATGTCTATGATTGTATCAACATACGTGTTTTCTTTTTTTTCTTCTTCAGTGTAATCTTGGTACGGTGACATTTCACTGATGAGGAGGATTTTCTACTGATAACAGAGGAATTAAAAATGTTTATATAAAAAAAAGAGAATTACTTCACCAGTACATCGCATGACCCCTTTTCCAGTCCAGAGCCGTACCACATGTATAAATGTGTTTACTCAGAGGTCTCTTTCTAAGCATTCTCAACATCTGACTCAACAACTTTATACTGACTGGAAGATTTCTTACTTACTAATCTCCGTTAATGACTAATGTTGTTCACGTTAGTCTAAATTCCAGTCCGGCTTTGTGTATTTGAAATAATGAAAATGGTTCATAAAAACAGAAGTATTAGTAATTCTAGTAGCCAATTCATATCTAGATACAGTGTTTACATTACACAAGCTGGAAAGGATGTATGGAAGTGATCTAGTTGAGCGGATCCTTTTGCCTTGACCTTTGAAAATACCTAAAATACCATTGTCCATCACTATTCTGGGAAAGGTGGCAGATGACTTACAGGATGCAACCGCCTAAAATCCCTCACTGCCCCAAGCCGAACCTAATTAGAACATTGGTCACATTGCGTTGGCGCATGGTGTGTGTACAAAGGAGTAAAATGGGCCTGGTGGGCAATTCTTAGGAACTAAAGTGGATTTGGGGGTTGGGGGCAATGGGTTGCAAGAATGGGTCGTTAAATTGCAAATGACTCTTTTTGGGGGGGTGGCATTCCTTCATTTGCCGTTCCAAAACCACCTGCTGGCTGATATCCTTTTGCTTGACCTCTGACATACCTGCTGCTCTTCAAGCTCTATTACAGGATTAGGGATCAGCTAAACACTGAAGATATTCTGATGGAGAAATGAAAGGGGTGTGCTTCAGACCTTGATCATGTTACGAACAGATTAATTGGGGAGGCAGCAATCAGTTATTGAGCAGATATTCTAAAGTCTGAGAGGACACTTATATCTTACAAGATTGGAGCCACGGTTACATTGTGCTTTCATCGAACTGAAAAAGTATCGAGCCTCATTCCAGAGCGAACACAATCTATGAGTCAAAGTGGACGGGCAGCTGAAGGAAATAAAAGAAATTCTTTAGAAGTGCTGTTGCATGAACTCGAGACTCATATCCTCTAACGTCTAAAATACTCAAGTTTCTATTTCCATCCAGTCTTCTGAGAATGGAGAGAAGATAAACTGGAGCTATTTTGTGTAATAAAGGGAATTATGTATTATTTATTACATTACAGAGATTTCTTGTTAAACTGGAATATGATTCAATTGAAAGAGGAAATACATTTTGGCATTTAAAATAAAAAAACACAGACTTGAAGGTTGCATCGAGTGAGAGTGAGGAAGGAAGTAAGAACTAAAGAAAGAGATTGAGTGATGTCCTGGGCACCTGGTGATGGCTCCTGATTGGTGGCTTTCCTGAGGGCAGCCTTTAAAATGCTCCACCTCTAGGTGACCGGCCTGTGAGTCAGTGAAGCTGTGGCTTTGTCTTTATAAAGTGTGAGTGTATGCCTAAGTGTGTATCTGTGGGTTTACTGATCAGAAGAGGGGGGGAAAAAAGCACCTCAGCATGCTGTTCAAGCTCTTCATTACACTCCTGCTCATCCACAGTCCGGTGTTGGGTGAAAGTTCTTCTGAAGAAGATAATGGAAGCAGTGAACAAGAAGGGCATACAAGAAGTGAGTAAAACAGACACGTTCTCCAGGTTCTAAACTGCAGGCTCCTGTGAAGAACATTCTGCAAGTTACTGCAGGATCAGTGATCCAGATTCTGTTTGAATTATTTATATCGAATTCTTTGTAATCTTTTCGCTGTGCTTTATTATTGATTATTATTTCATGTTCAGATTTTCTTTTGCATGCTTTTCCTACCATGATGTAGCCGGGTGTTATTTATATGCAGCGAAATATCGAAATACAGTGCGTTATACTTGTAAGAAACTATTAATAATCAAATGTAATGTCTTTTGAGTTGATCCCATTCTGCTCCACAGCATTTTGTAGCATTTCGTCTGTTTTATGGTTAGGACACTTGCTTATTCATTTACTATATTGTTAGAAATTTGTAATATAATATATTGTTATGTACAGTGTAGTATAATTTTTCTTTCCCACTCGTAAACAAGAATTAATAGAAATATCAAATCCTTTAAACATCTAGATGTTGGGTTTACATCCTGCAGCTCCTTGGGATTATGTGGGGGTAGTGATTTTTACCTGTTAGTTAGAAGTCTTTATTCAGATTTATATCATTCTGACCAGCTCATCCAAGACATTCCTGCTGACGTTAGTTACAGCTTGTGGTTTTGTTATTGCAAGACTCCCGAGACTACGTGCCGGTGCCGGCGTTCCCCAACCCTCATAAGGGGCGAGTAAGAAGTGGAAAGCATGTGGGCAAAAGGCATTATGCCCACTTTCACTCCTTTGACACAAAGCTGAGACTGATTTTCTTTCTCTCTCTCTTCCACTCAGCCGGTCAGTGTAAAATTCCTAATGTCCTGAATGATCTTTTTAACTCCATTATATTTCCATCAGTGAGCCACAGTTTCATTGTACATTAAAATATTTAATTCCAGATATACTTCATCTTAAATACATACAGTAGTTTAGTGGTGTTGGACAGAAATTGTCCAGGTCGTTGACTTGGAAGATCCATGTGGCACATATGAAAATACCTCATCATGACCTTAACAGTAGAGCACAGTGTTTTCTTTCACTCATAAGTTCCAAGCTAAGACGTTTTACAAGAAATTCTCTGCCACCTGCATTTGCTGATTTATATATACATATATTTCCTTTGTTCTTGCCAAGTTTAATCCATCAAACTCCTAAAAACAAAAGCACACTGTTTGGACTATTTCATTTGAGTAATCCCTGAGAAATCAGAACATGACATAATGAAAAATAGTTACTCAAATTCATGCACATGAAATCGAGCATTCATTCGTTTGAGCTGAAATTTGAACACGAATGGATTTCTGAACGACTCCTACAAAGTTAATCTGATATTAGCTCACTTAATCTGTAGACACCTGAAGCAGTAAACAGGTAACTTGTGAAGGGATCAAGTTAAAGGTGTAACAGAGCAATTTGCAGCTTTTCGCTACAACAGATGGAAATCATTACGCCATTGTGTATTGTTATAAGGAAAAGATTTGTCTGAGGAGTAATGCACAAGTTCATTTTTTTTCCTTAGTCATAGCTGTGAATCAGTCTGATGATGAAGTCGGATTTCCTTATTAAATTTCTTAAAGCCGCTGTTTGGCAGTCACAGAAATCTGAAAGATCCGGTAACACAGATTTTTTTTTTTTTTTACTGATCTGAAACTGTGGTAAGGAAAGCACAGTATGTGCAAAGCATGATTAAATACCAAAGCAGTTACTGAAACCCTTACCTTACCTAACACAGTATTAAAATACAATGCCACAAACACACACAGACTTTCCAAACCTAAGCTAGAAGGTTGCTTGTTATCTCGCTTATTGGCACAAATTTTGCTCTCCTGGCTGCTGGAATTAAAAATGTTAAATCTATTATTGATTATTTCGGTGATGACGTTCCTCAATTGTAAACACCGGAGAGAAGGAGATGCGTTTCCTCTAAACATACAAGTCAGGATTAAAGGTCTAAACCCAAACAACTGTTTTTGAGTTCAGCTTGACAGGCAAATGTACCAGGGTCCGAATCTGTCAACATTAGAGTACTAGAGCCAATTTAACCCTTTTTTTTGTTGTGTTAGAAACCAACACAGCAAACATCACATGTGGGCAGAATGTGGAATATGCTGGTTAACCCTTTAATCTCATAGAAACCTACATCAGTTTCACTGCAGGTCATAATAGTTACTGTATAACATGCATCCAATATAAAGGCTCATTCATTCATTCATTCAACTTCCAGGTGAAGGTCAAGGGGCTTCAGAATGTATCCCGGGAACACTGAGCTTAAGGCAGGAACACAACATGAAAACATACATTTATTCACTAATTTCCACTTAGGGACAATTTGGATTAGCCTGTCCACCTTGAAGAACCTTAAGGAAACCAACGTGCACGTGGGAAAACCTTTGAAAATAAAGCGTAACCCGAGCTCAAGATGGAACTAGGGATCCTGTGAACTCTGCGCTTCATTGTGCCACTGCAGAGAAGGTTTCCTCTAACTAGGAACCTTCTCTGAAACCCTCTGTCGGAGTTTTCCTAGAGCGATAAGATAAACTAAGGAAGAGTTTTGTTATTAAAAGATTGAGGGAGAAAAAAGTAAATTTTTTCAAGACCTTAATATGATGCAAATTTTGTAGGAAGTTTTCATGACACCCAAAAAAACCCTGCCTGAATAAACAAACTGAAAATGGTTTGACAGGTACAACCTGGCATTCCAAGAGTGAATTATAAACCAGGAGTTTAGGCATTAATACCCAACATTCAATTTCCCCTTTTCAGTTCTTGATGGCAACGAAACATTGTTCCGAAATAATTACAACTACACACCAAAGTGAAGCGTTTTGCCATGTGACCCATTCTTTCCCTATCCCACTGTGATTCTTAGGTTGCAAACTAAAGAACTGCTCTGTAACTTTATCACGACCCACCATGCAACCCAACAATACTGCCTGGAGTCCTGATGGACATCAGCACATTGCCAAAGCTCTTTAGAAGGGTCTCCATATAAGGCTCAGTCTCAGGCGCATAATGCCTGCATTCAGCCAGCTGGATGGAGAAAGCATTGTGCAAGCGAGCTGACACTAGGGAACAGAAACGACGTTTCCATTAATGCACCTGTACCTCATGCTAACAGCGTGTGAATATCTATCACTGCTCGGGGTCAATACCTTTACTATGAAGGACTTTCGATGCATTTTCGCATTCATGTCAAATCAACCAATATACAATGACGAGTCCGTCTTTTGCTGCCAAAACAGTCGTGACCGATCGAACATCAACGGCATGAACTTCTTCAGCAGTTTGAGCTACAGGAGCTCGTCTGTTGGATCGGACCACACGGACCAGCCTTCGCTCCTCACGTGCATAAATATTCCTCCGCCGCCCACAACTCTGTCGCCGGTTCACCACTGTTCCTTCCTTGGACCACTTTTGATAGATACTGACCACTGCAGACCAGGAACAGACCACAAGAGCTGCAGTTTTGGAGATGCTCTGACCCAGTCGTCTAGACGTCACAATTTAGCCCTTGTGAAACTCGCTCAAATTCTTTCGCTTGCCCATTTTTCCTGCTTCTAACACGTCAACTTTGAGGACAAAATGTTCTTTCGCTGCGTAATAAATATATCCACGCACTAACAGGTGCCATGATGAAGAGATAATCAGTGATATTCACTTCACTGCTCATAATGTCATAATGTTATATATTTAATTATAGAAAGTGTAACAATCATGCAGCTATTGATAATTGTATTGTATTTTTAACCCCATTTCTTTTTTCTTTCCAGGTTCATCCAATAGCAATCACTGGGGCTATAATGGTAAATAAATAATACATTACATGCCAAAATGTTGTAATATGTCTGCATGCTGTGTCAGGTCCTCAAGACCTTTAACCAGTCCACTATGATTATGAGTGTTAATTACCGAGCAAATCATTACCTCCTTGGACAAATTAGAAAAGAGTTTCCTGCAGACTTTTTTCTTTGTGCAGGCTGATTACTTATTAACAACTATTAATCAATACTTCAACGCTGGCCGCGATCCTTAATTTTATTTAGTTCTGATAAGGATTAAAAGCGATGTTTGTTCATGGAGCTCTTTGCTCGAACTCAACGTCCTGTTTCACCTTCTCTTAAATGGTGTAAACCATCTGGATACCTTCTTGTGGACGTGAGTCCAAAAAAGAACATTTGCCTTTCTTTTGCTCACCTTGTCTACATCACAAGCATTTTTCTAGTAAAATGCTGTAGAACTTGATTCCAAGTGGTTTTTCAGATATTATCGTTGTTAGCCATCACATACAGCATGCTAGTTATGTCTACTGCACCGAACAGATTTCTGCAAAGACTCAGAGATAAATCTCTAATTTCCAAAAGAGCCTGGTCTGATATCTCCCTTGGATGCTGGAGCACCCTGAAGCAGTTCCTTATAAGCTTACTGCAAGATGTTGAGCTGAAAACCACCTTTTGTTAATAATTACTGCCATAACAAAATCACCTTGTCTAGCTCTGTGGCAACCTTGTGGTTAAATCCAATTTATTTTTACCAAGTATCATTAATCACTTGATCAAGCATGGAGCATGCCATCAAGAAAAAGTATTTATTTTGCCCTGTATATCCTCTACAGTAGTATAAAAGCCAACTGTTCATCTGTTATTGAGGAAACATACAATAGGGCTCCCATGTCTAAGCTCACAACTTAACCTTCGGCCTAAAGATGTCCTTGACACTCAGGCCTTATCATAATACACCACTTGGCATGCCACCTTACGTCAAATCTGCACTGTTGCTACTTTGGCATCACTGTAAACTTCAACCGTGTTCTACAAGTTGAACATCATGAGTCACTTCATGACTTTGTGTTCTGCGTTTGCTGTGCACAGAAATGGTATCAAGGTGATTCCCACCATCCCTTGTGGTTTAGCTGGAACCATGTTTACATGCATACAAACTAACATTAGCATGGCTCTGAAGATTGCTTCCATTGAATAATGGTGAGAATAGTGATAATCATTTTATGATCAATAATCGCATGCCAACAATTTACTTTCAATGTAGGACCATGTAGGATTTTGTATCCTGTTTTTTACTGCAAGTTTAAAGGATATAGCATCCCAATGCCATATATTAGCATTGAACATTGGAAAGGGATCTGGAAATTCAACATTATGGCCATTTTTGTATCTTGATGACACTTGATGATATGAACATAACCACATGATTAAATACATAATTTCATGTTATTTGTGATAAATCAATGACCATTCTGACACTAATGGCCTCGTTTTATCATGCCAGAGTTTTATATTTAACTCAGTGACACCACAAGGGCAATGATCACTCTTTTTTATTATTATGCAGACCAGAGATCATGGCGGAGCACCTTTGGAGACTGCGGTGGAAAATCTCAGTCTCCTATTGACATTGAGACAAGAGACGTCAGTTATAATCCCAGTCTGCCAGCTATAAAACTACAAGGGTATGATTTAAGTGGTCAACCTGGATTGAAACTGGAAAACAATGGGCACACTTGTGAGTGGTTTGTTTAGCTCACGTTTTGCACTGAACCACCTTGAATGAATTGTGTGGTACTGTGGTACATATCGTTGAGAAATGTTTTTTTTTTGTCCATCAGTGCAGCTCCAGTTGCCCAAGACTATGCGTATAGTAAAAGGATTTGACCAGGTCTACTTGGCAGCCCAATTGCATTTTCACTGGGGGACCACAGAGGTTCCTGGTTCAGAGCACACCATTGATAATGTTCACTTCCCTGCTGAGGTTTGTACAGTAAACAGTAATCATTTATTATATCTACTCAGAACATATTTCTATGAATTCAGGATAAATGCAATGTCTGTTTATACTGAATTAAGCCTTGTTTACACTGACACCAACCTAACTGTTATGATTTCCCTCCTTTTAAGATCCATGTGGTACATTATAATTCAAAATATGAAGATGTTAATGAGGCTGCAACCAAACCGGATGGACTCGCTGTGTTAGGAGCCTTTATTGGGGTAAGATTAAACTCATGCCACCGAGCAAATTTTTTTTTTTTTTACTAAAAAAAACAAACAATGCAATGATTTTCCCAAATGTCTTGAACCAGTATTTTATTCACAGTAAAATATAGAAAAGATAACAAGTGTATAAAATGAGGAAATGTACCATTTTAAGGAATAAATTAGCTCATTTTGAGTTTGATTGCTGCAACAAATCTCAAAAAAGTCAAGGCAACAAAAGGCTGGAAAAGTATGTGTTACTAAAAAGTCTCAAAGAAGTAAAGATGGGCAGAGCTTCACCAATCCAAACTGCATTTACAAATTGTGGAACAATTTCATGTTCATCAAACCGACCAACCAAACATCCTCAACCCAAAATCTTTTTTTTTTTTACGGTTGAGGTTGTTTCTCTACATGTTATATGCCTTTTACAGTGATTGTATCAAAGGTGTTGTTAGGCACGATGTGACGCAGAAAGACTGAAACCTGCTTGCTACTGATAAAAATCATTGTAACATACCCTCAAGTATTCACGATAAACAATTCAAAGAACGTGACAGAATGTAATCTGTTAATGTTAACCTTCAGAAACATAACAGACAAAGATCAGGGCATTCTTTAAGCAGGGTTTAGTTTAAGTGGAAGAGTTTTTATTGGTTTAAAACCAAGCACAATATTGCATTGTAAGAATAAATGAATAATGCTGCCACAGGTGTGTGTGTGTCTATATAATGAATACAATCTTTCCAAAACTAAATCCACTTATAAATTAACATTATACAATATTCCTTAAACTTCCCATTACAGATTGGTCTTCATGAGAATGAAAACTATGGAAAAATCCTGTCTGAAATTAAAGATGTGAGTGCTGAGGGTAAGTATTTTAAAATTTCGTCTGCATATGCTCTCAAATGAATATATGTTGCATCCACGATTCTCATAATTATATTGGTTTGAATATCAGGGTAAATTTAGTGTAAAACTCTTGTGTTTTTTTTCCAGAGTCGAGCACTACAATCCCCAGTTTTAATGTTCGTCACCTTCTGCCAAACAGTCTGGAGAGGTTTTTCAGATACTCTGGGTCTCTCACAACTCCACCATGTTACCAATCAGTGACCTGGACTGTATTCAATGACACAATTACAGTCTCAAGGAAACAGGTCCGTTCTATCATGTTTATCATGCATGGGCTAGTGCTCGCTTTGGTATTCTGATCTCGAGAGTTTGTGTTTCATAAAAACAAGTGTACACTGTAGACAGTTACAGTATCAGGCTCTGTTTTTGTTTATAGTACAGTGTGGGAAGGGTAAAGCTTAATGAGGCTTTGAATCATTTTTGACATAACCTTAAATACTCCTGTGAGGGTCCTCAGAAAGAGCCCACTGAAAGGCTGAAGGTTTAGGTAGGGGGTATGAGTCGAAGTGACACCCACATTAATGCCAGAACTTCCCAGCAGAACATTGCCCAGAGCATCACGCTGTCTCCGCAGGCTTGCTTTCTTCCCAAATTTGATTAATCAGACCAGGATTTCTTCTATAATTGCCTCGTGGTCCAGTTTTGATACTCACTTGTTGGTGCACAGGGGTCAGCAAACAAAGCTACACATTTTGGCCTCAATCAGGCACTTAATCTTGCCCATTTTTCCTGCTTTCAACACGTCAACTTTGAGAACTGATTGTTCACTTGCTGTCTAATATATCTCACATAACCCCATGACAATTGGCACTCTAATAGCAATCAATGTTTTGACTGAAACCACATGACCCTTTGGTGGTTTAAATGTCAATTGCTAATGGTTGTAATTACTAATGGTATACGTATTCGTTTTTTTTTTTAACAGCTGGCTGCTCTGGAGTTGACACTGAAAGCAGGACACAACCATAGCTTATCCGAAAACTTCAGAGCTCCACAGAATCTTAACGGAAGACAAGTTCTGGCCTCTTTCCAATCTTCACATAATGCAAATGGTAAGAGCATCATTTTAAACATTATGTGGAGTCAAATAACTTTATCGGTAGCCACGCACACCTTCTCTAGTCATTTAATGACATATAAAAACGGCATTTTAATGTAAATATGGGATAAATATGGGATCAGCTGGCTTTTTACATGCTTCATCCGCTATAGACATTAACTAAAGAAATAAATTCATAATATTAGTATTATTATACTGTGTTGAAAATGCTTGTAGTTGATGCAATGGATTTGTGTCTTTGGAACTGTTCTGTATAAATTATGCAGCCGAAAACATAATCCAGTGGCCGCTATTGCTCCATGAGAACGAGGTGGTAGCAAAATGTTTCGAGACTGGCTCTGTTTACAAGAAAGTAGTTTGTTTTTCTATGTTTGCACACTATCACCTTCAAAAAAGTCCCCTTGCACAGCAATACAGCGCTCCCAGTGTTCCTGCCACGTCTGGAAAATATTGCTGGAAGTCTTCTTTTGGAAGCTTGACAAGAACCTTCTGCAATTCCCGTTGGTCAGAATAACACCAGTTAGTACCATTAGTCTCGAAACCTCTTGATACCACCTCGTATGTGTGGCCATATGCCATCGAAAATATTCATCCGAGGGGATTGAAACAGATTGTGTGTTGAGCACTGTTAAGACTCTATGTTCACATCATTGTGCATACATGTTTTCATTTCTGTGACTCGGTACTCGAGGCAAAACCAGTTCTCAAGCTGGTTCTCATGCTGAACTGTAATGTCTATATTTTCTCAGAGCTGATCAAATCCTCTAAAAATGAATTTTGACACATGATATTTCAAAGAGCTTGATATCGTATAGTTTGTTTTAATCTTTCATGCTTTTTTTTCTTTATAGACAAACTATCTCGAGGTATGTCATGACTCCAATAATACCCTTTTTAATATTCTTTCGGCTTCTCCCATTAGGGGTCGCCACAGCGGATCATCCGTCTCCATACCCCCCTGTCCTCTTCATCTGCCTCTTTCAAACCGACTACCTGCATGTCTTCCCTCACCAATAAACCTACTTCTTGGGCTTCCTTTTTTTTTTTCTCCTTCCTGGCGGCTCCATGTTCAGCATTCTCCTACTGATATACCCCATGTCCCTCCTCTGCACATGTCCAAACCATCTCAATCACACCTCCCTCACCTTGTCTCCAAAACGTCCTACATGCGCCGTCCCTCTAATAAACTCATTTCTAATACTGTCCATCGTCGTCACTCCCAACGAAAACCTCAACATCTTCAGCTCTGCTACCTCGAGCTCCACCTCCTGTCTTCTACTCAATGCCACTGTCTCTGATACTCTTCTATCACAAATCACTCCTGCTATCACTCTTCTCCACCCTGCCTGCACTCTTTTCTTCACTTCTCTAACACACTCTCCATTACTGTGCATTGTTGACCCCAGGTACCTGAACTCCTCCACCTTCTCCACTTCTTCTCCCTGCAACCGCACCACTCCACTGCCCTCCCTCTCATTCACACACATGTATGTGAACACACATGTGTCTTACTCCTACTGACTTTCATTCCCCTTCTCTCCAGCACATACCTCCACCTCTCCAGGCTCTTCTCCACCTGCTCCCTATTCTCACCACAAATCACAATAATAACCTTCCTAATATAAATTAAAGTATAATATTTTGCATTTCTTTATATTTATCCAAATGCCTTTCTGGCCCACAGGTGACATCTTGGCCATTGCTTTTGGAGTGTTGTTTGCTCTGACTTTGCTCCTGTTCTTCCTGTATGCTTATCGACAGCGGCAAAACCACACAAAGTAAGTAACTAACTTCAGTGCTTGTTTATGTAGGAAAACTGGATGACCTTCATTTCTCATTACATTAAACTTTATGTCCTTCCATAATTTTTATTGGTATAAAAGTACAAGATAGTGTTCTAGTACTGCACGTGTGGACATACAAATAAAAATGCTGAACACTTTCTCTTCCCCACAGGTTGTCTGACACCAGACAAAATGTTATCTATAAACAAGCAACCAAAGAAGATGTGTAAAGCTGCCACGTGTGCTTTGGTGACAATACAGTGCCAGTTAAAAGTGCTTACGGTTATTGAGACAAATGCATGTTTCCTTTTGTTTATATGCAACAAACTACAAGTTAAAAGGCAAAAACATACAAGAATTGGACTGTGAATGACTGGAAGAAAGTTTTGTGGATATTCCAAATGTGACATTTTACAGAAGAACTTCTGTAAGATTCAAAACAGGACAGAAGATGTTAGCAGACTGCCTCAACTCCACAAACATGGAGGTGGAAGCTTAATGGTTTGGGGTTGTGGAAGGTTGGAGATTCATTCCGGGTGAAAGGAAAACTGAACCAACATGGCTACCATGCCATACTTCAACACCGACTTCACCATACAACAAGACGATGAGCCGAAGTGGACGTCAAGGACTCTTCGAATTTTATTAAAACAGAAAAGGGTATTTATGCAATTTTATATATGTATAATTTATTGGATTAGGCACACTTTATCCAGAGCAACTTACATTTTTAGAGAATGCAGAATGTGGGTCATATAAACCAGTGACCATTTGCAGTGCAATAAAAGTGGGTGTTAGTGTCCCTAAAGGAGCCATTTTACAATGAAAATAAAGTGGAACATCTTTACATGTGTTACACACCCGAGTTTGTTGCATAGAAACAAAAGGAACATGCATGTGTCTTTCAAACCATAAAAGACTCCAAACTTTCCAAACTTCTCACACTCTAAGGTCATATTTTTGAGTTGCTGTAAAGACATTGCTGAATGTTATATAGAAAAACAGGATCTGTTAATGAATTGCAATTGTATTGTATTATTGTCTTTATTCTCGTATTTACTACCTTGTTGTCTCTTGTGGGTTTTAATTTTAAAAAAAGGAAGATGTAGTTTTGTTGTATCACAAAAAATATCTCACTTCCATTTTTGCAGTATAGAAACGCATTTTATTGTTGTAAGGCCGTACGACAAGCCATGACCTATTTCTGACCATTTTCAAAAAATCTTCTGTTCCGTGTTTAAACTTAGCACCGAATTACCGTGTTAACAATGTGTTCATGTTACGTTGATGATGCGCACAAAAATCCGTACTCTATAAATCAATGAGAACAATGAATGTTCTATTTCAATCCAGTTGTCTCCATAAGACATGCTAAGACGTTGGGTTTCAGTCAAACAAGAGGAAAGAGACGGAAAAATGGACAAACTACGACATATCTGTTTAACTAAACATGGTGCTTGAGCAAAGTAGTCACTATGTAATCACAGCAAAGTGACTGGTGTTTGTGAATCATTCGCTCTGTTTACAAAAGGCAATGTCTATTCAACCACAACATGATAACGTACACAGGTCAGACAAAGTTCATGCTAACTGAAGTGAACCGATCTGGCGGCTTTGCTATCGAAAATTAAATGAAAACCTCAAGAGGTGGAACTGTGAGTGGCTGATTTGCCAACGTTGCAATCGAAAACTCTTATACATGCCACTAACACATGATAACATTGTTTATGGGGATTGTTTTCTTCAGAATTTGATGCCTGTAGTATACCATGCATTTTGTAATAAAGAATGAATTATCAAATGAATTATTTTCTGAATTTCTGGAACATGTTTGGGGAAATTATCTTCAACATCTGGTGCTGTGTTCTCCATCGTTTCTTAACAACGTCTGTATATTTTCGCCAAATGTACACACCAGCAAATCCTAATAAAACATGCAGCGAGTGCACCACTTCGCTCCAGATTTCACAAAACATAGGCAAGACAGGAGTCAGGTGATCGGATCCCGGTGTAAATTCCTGCGAGCGAATATAAATCCTGATCAAAACTGAACTTTGTTCTTGGGTAATGGAGGATGTGCAGCGCTAAACGGAAACGAGTACGTCTTACAGAAAATGGCGAACGCCTGCCTTGTTTCCATTTCTTGCATCCTTATTTTGCCACGTGTAACATTATCCGGCATGTTAAATCAAACCCGTGCGATTGTTCATGTTAGCTCATTTTCTGAAATGCATTTTAAAATGCTAAAATCGATGTTGCACTAAAACAAGACCAAAACCGTCAGACTTGGCTGAAATTCTTTCCTGAATGACCCAGGGCAGACACGTACTTCGAAGAAACACGCCCTCGAGGCAAATATTTACAACTAACATGGATGACTGAGCCCTTTTGTGAGGGTTAATCTACATCTCAGGTGTGCAGGTAAAAACCTCAATAAACAAAAACCAGTGTCTAAAATGTTATTTCAGTTACGCCACATGTTTCGAACAGCAAGAATCCCCATTTGTTTCATTTGAATTTGGAAAATCATTGCAACTTTATAAAGCAGCAAAGAAATCATTTGTGATAGCGTGTGAGCACCGCAAGTGAATATTGCTGCACTGAATCAAATCTGGCACTTTAGAATCTTTAGAATACAAAAATGATGAAAAAGCCTCCTCAGAAATTCAACATACTTATATAACTTTTATATTGGAAATCAACATGGATGCTCTCAACAACAACAGTGAACAGTAAGTATGGCTTCTTTACTGTTAAACGAGTTTTACTGTATCTACTACTATTTATTTAATGTCCCACTTTATTGAGAGAAAGAAGAAGAGTATGTTGAGAAGGAGACTGTCCATTACATCTGGACCTGGCGAAAGGATCGCCAGGCCAAGAGGATATTCTTCCAATCAAAGAGGGAATCCTGATGCAATCTTCTCATTAAATTAAATTAACCTCGTCAAATGGCCCAGGCGGTAAATCGGTAGGAGAATGCTGAGGATGGAGCCACCAGGAAGGAGGAAAAGAGGAAGAACAAGGAGGAGGTTTATGGATGTGGTGAGGGAAGACATGGAGGTAGTTGGGGTGAAAGAGGCAGATGTAGAGGACAGGGGGGTATGGAGACGGCTGTAGAGGAGAGGGGGGTATGGAGACGGATGATCCGCTGTGGCGACCCCTAATGGGAGAAGCCGGAAAAAGAAGAAATGGCCCAGGCAAGGACAAATCACTGCAAGTTTTTCTTTTTCTTTTTTTTTTTTTATTCTCCTTTGAAAAAAGTTCATAAAGTTCATTTACACTGTTCAAACAACGCTGCTTATCATGTTCTTAAGAGCGTGTAGATAAGGAAGGGATATAAAGCACAAAAGAAACATTCATTTGAAGAACTACTGAAGGTTTTTTTTTTTTTTTAATCTAGGACAAAGAAATGCCCAAAAGAGATGATATGTTTTCAGTAGCTATTAAAAATCCAGCCATGCCTCAAAGATGAAGCTGCCTCGGACTATTCCAGAGCATCTGGTTGCTTGTTCTTAATCACACGGTGAGTCCTGAGACGAAGGCTGTGTTGTTGTATGATGTGGTATCAGTTAGGCAGGTAGAAAATGCCAAAATAAAATAGAAAAAAAAAAATGTAAAAAACTCACATTGAACATCCACTCAGGCCAATAACGTTCAACATTAAAAAAACTCTCTTTACAGATTTATATCATTATATTACAACCATGAAAGGTGTGATTATGAACGAGTGTTATCAAGTTTGCTGGTCTGGAAACTGTTCTCTGAGCGGCGAATCAAAACCAGCGGAAAGTCAAACAGTTTTGAACATATATTCTCACGGAGCAAAGCAGCATTACATTGGTTAAATAACAATACGGGCATTAAAAAATTCATCCATGAGAGGGAACATTTCATGGAAATGAAAAACACAATCGAAGAATGTCTCCTGAATAAACACAAGCCAGCACCAGTGTTGTGAAGCGGTCGAACCAAGCACTAAAAAGAGCTGATATATTGCTTGCTGTTTACAGGAACAAATTTGTACCCAGATACACAAAAGAATAAAAAGGTGTGAGAGATCTTTAAAAAAAAAAAAAAAGAAGCCCTCAACAGTCTGTTAGTAGAGAAACCAGAGAAGAGAAATATTAACGAAATCCATGAAGGTGATTTTGCTGCTACATGTGTTCCTGACTTCTACTGACCAGTGATCTAGAAGGACCTGGTATACTAAAAAAAAAAGAATTTCAGATGAAAGAGACAGAAATTACAAAGCTAATTCTGCATATTTAGTATATATACACAGTAGATTCAGTATTCAACGTGTCAGTCAGCGTCTGCCTGCCTCCCCCCTGTATGAGGACATACAACATTTACATTGCATACATTTGCCCCGATGTAGAACTCATCAGATGGAGGATTTGTGTCCATGTGGCATTTGATGAGCTCAAAGGGTTTACTGAATTAATGAGTGCTGAATGTGTGAAAAGGACATTTGGTGTGAACTGCTCCACTGTGGTGTGTGTGGTGTTATAAAGGGGGGTGTATTAGCAGCTGAAATATCTCAGCATCCGTCTGGGGCCAGACCGTGTAAGACCAATGACTGGCTTTGAAGTCTGGATTCATGGCAGAGTTTCTGACTGATTAACATTAACATTAATACAAGTGGAAAAAGGCATAAGATTGCAAAATCTCCCTCGATCGTACACTACACTGTATTTCCAAAAGTTTATGGACACCTGGTCATAAGTATATGGCATGTGCTTTATGAGCATCACATTCCACATTTAGTCCCAATTTGCTCATTGTCATGTCACCTGTTCCAAGGTTTGGTCTCCTAGTCCGAGGGTAAATCTGAAGACGCCCTTTAGTGTTGCGAAAACAGTTTGGGAAAGAACCACATAAGGCTGGGAAAATAAGGTGTCCCAATACTTTTGTCCATACAGTGTATGTGGCTCATCAGAACATCAGAAACTTTTTATTCAGGTTCAGTGTTCACAGTTTACCTTTTAAAAAAAAAAGATGAAGTATTCCCAGTTTTACAGATTAAACAGGATCAATCCAGACTGTAAGAAAGCTCCAGTTCTGGCCCCAGGCCATTTCTCCTTTTAATACTTAAAAAAAAAAAAAAGAACGTCCTCATAAGGCTTACTTTTCGTATTTACATTACACTTTCACCGGAGAACAGAAGAAAAGTAACACAAAGGAAATGATTCGCAATTTAACGGAAAAAAAAACCAAAACCAAACGAACTGCTTTTATATGTAAAATACTACTCTGAGATGCTTGCGATCAAAGAAATTAATAAAAAGCGTGGATTCCGACGTGTGTGTAAAGATGTCAAGCAATTTACACCGAGTGTGATCTGAGAGTCCTATAACCTGTAAGGCAGCCCTATTGGTGGGGGTTCGAGTTCAACCTCAGGGCCATCGTCAGAACAGATGGCCACTGCTACTGTTCTTGCTCCAGCTGCTTCGGGTTACTTTGTGCAGCGAATGCAGCCGTCCAACAAACTGCCCGAGTCTCGCTGCGAGGTCAGGACTCGGCAGCCTTACGAAGACGCCACCTCGGTCCTCTTACCTGCGGACGGAGAGTCATGGACATGTGTTTAAAAGAGATATGTGTTCACAGACAGGCAGGCTAGATCATTATGTCTAAACTCTCATTAATAAGAAAGCACAGGTTGGAAAGTTTTGAGGGTATGTTACGGTTAAGCGGATTCTATTGCAGGTTATACTGGATTATAAACTCAACATTGGGCCGCGACAGTGGTGCTGGAACACAGCCGCAATATCAGGATGTCCAAAATGTCCAGGACCAGGACAACTTTAATATCTGTTTCACAACTTGATTGATTAAGGAGACAGTTTTTAAGGTGCTGTGAGAGTAATCAAGGGGACGAGGAAGTGCTTAGATCTTATTCATTTCCTATATAATATAGTTTAATATATAATCAGGACTATAATTATATTATTATATATAACGAGCATGTATACACCGACCAGGCATAACATTAGCATTTCACTGCATGTCGTACCCTGTATGTATGTGTATGTGACAAATAAAATTTGATTTGACATTATGACCACCTGTCTAATATTGTGTTGGTCACCCTTTTGCTGCCAAAACAAGTCGTTAACAAGTCGGATCGGACCACATGCCCGGCCTTCTCTCTCCACGTGCATCAATGAGCCTCGGCCGCCTACGACCCTGTCGCCGTTTCACCACTGTTCCTTCTTTGGAGCACTTTTGATGGATACTGACCACTGCAGACCAGGACCAGCTCACAAGAGCTGCATTTTTTAGACGCTCTGACCCAGGCGTCTAGACGTCACAATTTGTCAAAGTCAAATTTTTCCTGCTTCTAAAATCAAATGTTCACTTGCTGTCTAATAAATAAATCCACCCGCTAACAGGTGCCATAAGAGACAATCAGTGAAATTCACTTCAACTGTCAGTGTTCTGATAGGTATATGTGTCTTGCTCAGTGTGTGCGTGTATACAGAAGATATCTGGCTAGGGATTTGATCAATAAGCGGATCTTACGTGTGCAGATCCGGGAGAGGTTGCTCAGAGACCCTCCTGAAGAGAAGAACGCCCACACAGCCATGGCTGCTGTTACAACGTACACAGGAGGCAGACTTCCTTCATACAGCGGGTTCATCAGAGACTGCGGGTGTGCGAGAAAAGAAATGAGAGAACAAGAAAGAAAGAAAAAGTCTGAGACAGTAACAGAGCATGTCCATTTTCAGTAGTTACACATTTTATGATTAAAAAAAATAAAAATTAAAAAAATTAAAAAATTCAGTAATTGTTTTATGTAATAAAGTAAGTCTATGACAAGATTACAATCCCTCTGCATCATTGGATTCAATTTGCAATTTGTTTTAATACGTTTTTCTTTTAACGCATTTCATGCAAGTCTTCTAAACAATAAGCAAAATTTTTCACACTCAGAATTTTCCCCAAGAGTCTTAATCACCAATGTACTTCTGGTGTGTTTGCTGTCCTGGTGGGCGTTTCTTATCCGCACATCATGCAAGTTTCCAAACATCACTTTGTATGTATGTTGGTAAACAGAATCAAAAGCACGCAAACCAGAAAAGGGGGCATCCAAACTGTTTTGGGATTCTCTTCTCATACTACTATTAGACATGAAAACATCTGATAGGAGGTGGAACCCGAAGAGGTGGTCATGTTAACTTGAGGAAATAAACATGCCCTGGTGAGGTCTAGAGAAAAATCCAGTGGAAATCAATTAAAATTCTGGGTTTATATGACTTTTAACGGGTCATCTTAGTTTTATCCTATTTACAAGGTTTTGTATAAAGTTGTCAGCAAGTGGTTGACACACATTTATAAAACAATATCTATGATCAGCTGGATAAAATGTGTTCAAGAAAAATAATTCTAATTGTTGATCATAGTGAATTTTCGTATATGTTTATTCAGCATTTATGGATGGAGTGCACTTACAGGCAGGAAGTAAAATCTATGAGTTTCATCTCAAGGGAAAGTCTTTAGGACAGAGGACTGTGCGTGGTTTTACATGCAGTTTTTGCTCTCTTGTTATTAGTAGTTATAACAGGAAACATCTGATCTTTCCTGTGTGTGTGTGTGTGTGTGTGTGTGTGTGTGTGTGTGTGTGTGTGTGTGTGT
>JAAIIK010000027.1:4916656-4928077 GCA_014706435.1 Silurus glanis | reverse complement strand
AGGAGGTTTATGGATGTGGTGAGGGAAGGTAGTTGGTTTGAAAGAGGCAGAGGTTGAGGACAGAATAGTATGGAGACGGATGAGTTAAACATGCTGCTGGGGTACCAGTGACCAGTGTTCCTGTCTCTTTCTTCTCTTCTGATTGTCCTGATTCATCTCAGTGCCCTACCTCCCGATGAAGTTATTTTAAATTGGAGACACTCAATTGAACATCAACGGCCCAAAGACTCAAAAAAAATGTTGAGGATGGATTTGGACTGTAATTAATATCAGCAGTCTACTATAATGGCTCAGGATAACAGTTTACATGAACAGTTCTGCATTTGAGTGTCTATCACCGAACAGTACATGATGTAACTGTAATGAATGGACATTTGGTGCCACCCAGAGGAGGATGGGTTTCCCTTTTGAGTCTGGTTCCTCTCAATGTTTCTTCCTTATGCCATCACAGGGAGTTTGGAGTGTGGATGAGAGTGGATAACCTTCCATTTTAAGAAATAAACTTATAGGCAGTAAACGTACAAATGTTCTTATATATAAACTACTCTCTCTGTAAAGAGACATGTCCATTGTCCATTGCAATGAATGTTTTTGGGATCTGAATCTCTTTGGCCCTGAATTGGATTAGCAGTGTATTTATGTGAGCAGACCACAGCACAATTTGATTTCTCTAAGGACCCTCAGTAAGTCTAAATATGGAATTATAAATAAATATTTGAATAGGCATGCTTGTAAGACCATATATAAGTCTGTAAGTAGGGACCCAACAAACACAGAGTTTTTTAACTTTAAGATCTTTTTTTCCCCTAATAGTTCATCAGCCTTACTAGATCAAATATTAAAGACAAAAAATGTTATATCGAAAACACCATGAAACTTAAAGCATTCAGCCGTTACAAGTCTGTAAACCTGTTAGCATCATCCTCGTTCAGAAGTCCTTTTCTCTTTCATTAAATGGTAACTTGATAGCATTGGATTATTGAGTATGCAAACTACAGATATCTCTCTGCTACAGTATATCACTGCTTATATTTCATATGTTAGAGGATTAATTTAGATGGTCCAAACACAGGAAAGGTACATCTCCTGTTATTGGCTACTCTGCTATCCAATCTGTTGCATAATATACTATGCATAATTATTTTTCATATATGGTTCATATTTGGAAATCTTTAAGTAACAAACACAAACGGTTATTCTAACATTAGCATTTGTTTGTAGTGTTTATTTTGGTAACCGTATTTATAATGTTCTGGAAAAGTTGTATTCTTGTTATAAAACTCAGCGCTGCTCCCAAAATGTTCTGGGAACTTTAAAATTCTCTTACAACAACTTATTGTGCTCTTGTGACTATTTAGAGTTAAAGACAATGTTTAAAAAGTTTGATCAAAATCCTTTTTTCTTTCTGGGTCTGCCTGATTTATCCCTGATGCCTTACCTCTGGATGGGGTTGTTACCAGGCAGTGCAGCTGGGGATGGTTCCACACAAACAACCTAAAGATCCTTGAGGTTACAGTCGAAGGTTAAACTCAAAAACAATGATGATGGATCTGGACTGTAATTAATATATAAAAACAGTATAAACCAATATAAACTAATCAGTTGCTTGGTTCCTCTCAAGATTTCTTCCTGATACCATTTACGGTATCCATACCGTTTTTTTCCCCATACCACTGTCACTACAGGATCACTCATTAGGAATAAACTTACAGGGACTCATTTATGATGCTAGAATTTATATTTGTATTATTTATATAACATTGTAACGCTCATTGTCAAAAGCACTATACAAATAGCACTGAACTGAATTAAAATAAGTATGCATACTTAATATCTTAGTATGCACAATAAGTATGCACACTTAAAAAAACAAGTATGCATACTTGAAAAATGAGTATGCAAAATAAGTATGCACACTCAAAAGGTATGCACACTTAAAAAACAGTATGCATAATTGAAAAATATGCCAGAATAAACTTTTTTAACATTTTACTGGTCATTACAGAAAAAAATTAAGAAATCTTGAAACACTAAAACTACCTGCAGCTTCCAGCACAGTGTTTCTCCCATGTATAATGTTATTATTACTATATGAGGTACTTACTGTAGTCTAGATAATCTTCTGAAACCATTTTTATTAAGACAGCAAGAAAAACCGTAAAAAATAAAGGCACAAAGGCAGAATTTGTATTCAACATTTTAATTGTCATTAACAAAGAGCTTACACAATTGCATAGTTAAGTGACGCTTTAAAAATGGGCTATAACTGATCCAGACATTAATGACATTCCTGCCATTTAATCTAAAACTTAAAAAAAAAGAGAAAAAGGTGCAACACAGTGGCATGTGCACCAGTTTAAACATGTCATGGTAAGAATTTGAAGGGGAATCCCCATTAAACAGGAAACACTCTATACATTACAAACTCAATGAACTCATCCAAATTCAGAGAAAAAAAAATATATGGTAAAGTCCTTTGTGATTTCAATCAGCATCTATACTTTGGTTGTGACGATCATTTTTGGTGGATCTGAGTAGACTGATTTCACATCTGTAAACATGCACTTACTCTCAGAGGAATTTCTGGTTTTGTTATATACTAGAATTATCAAATGAACAAACTTGGCCAAACCCAGTTCTCTAGCGATTTCTAAAAAAAAAAAAAAGGAAGTTTAAACTGCACATGGATTCATGAGCTGTCAAAATTGCCTACAGGTGAATTATTCATGAATAGAAGCACTAATTCTGTGCTTTGTTTACAAGCATGAAATCAGTCCGTATTAATGTAACATAAACCGCTAGGAAACCAGTGGAAGCTCCATAAAAAAAAAAAAAAAAAAAAAAAAAAAAAAAAAAAAAAAAAAAAAAAGCACTTAATCAATTTGTTGAATTTGGACAAGTAAAGCACTGGAATGATTAAAGCAGAGAGGATGTGGAAAAAGAGTAGTTAAACTGTTGTTAATAGACATAGTAATTAGACGGTTCAGTAACTTTGGTCTTGTGTCAGAACTACTCCAAACTAAATGATGTCACTTGCCCCGTACTTATAGATGCACCACTGATTCTATAACTGCTAATAAAGCTTAATAAAATGGGCCTGTGTCTTAAAGAGATATACTGCAGAAAGTGTATCTAGACATATAAAATGGCAGAGGGAATCTGAGGCTATCAGACTAAAGCTACTAAAACCTTACCCCTCTAAGGGATGTGTGTGCACAGGTTTGCGGCATGGGGCTCCACTGGAAAGCTCTATGCCATGTAAGACTCTTGTTTGTTTTTTTGTAGCGCAGATTTTGCACTTTATAAATTGTTCAGCTCCATTAGAGTCTGGTCCAGCACTTGTTGCATGCCTAGGTTCTCCTCTTTAGCCTGGGCTAGTTTTTCTGGTGGCAGAAAGGAACAAAAAAAGGACAAAGTGAGAAAGCAAGACTCAAGCTAAAATGGGAGAAAAAAAGAAAATAACAGTAATAAAGCATGCTTTACACTTCATTTATCTCCATTTTTACTTATTACATTTACAATAGAACCGTCTTTTACGGAGTACACGGTACAAGTGTGTGTGTGTTTGATGTGTGCGCATACACAATCGTGAGCAGGAAGCAGATTCCTGACTCTCGGGAAAGTCTCTCAATGAGGTAAGACTTGAGGCCTCGCTTGGCACGGAGTCTGGTTAGTGTGTGTTGTGTAAGTAAAATGTCAGGTGAGGTTTCGGTTTCATTCCGCACAAAAGAACACTCACAGAGGACAGCGGCTGTTTCAGCTCAGCACCTCCACCACACCCGTTCAATTAATGGGACAAAATGAAAATGTCCTAATAATGCTTTATCTAATCACATATGTGTGACAGCCCAGAAAAAGCTGTCAGATAATGCAGAGGAAAAATTCAATGATGCCAAAAACAGATTTTTTTGGCCACTTTTAATTCTTTTCCTATACTTTCTTCCTGCACAGATAACAATCCAGCTTAACAAACACAGGTTGTTTGCCTAAAGATGTCTATATCCTTCTTAGACTATACTAAACTTATACTACTTAAACTATAGGGACAAAAGTTTCTGGACTCCTGCCCATAAGATAAAATTGTGGGAGGTGGTAGCCTAGTGGTTAAGGCATTGGATTTCCGATCTGAACTTTATTAATCCAAATCCAAGCCACACCAAAGTGCCACTCCTGGGCCCCTGAGCAAGGCCCTTAACCCTTTAGCTGCTCAGCTGTTCGAATGCGATAAATGTAAGTCGCTCTGGATAAGGGGGCGTCTGCCAAATGCCATAAATGTAAATAATATTGGTATATATTGGTATCAATCCAGAGATTTCTGCTCATTCCGCCATAAAGTCAGGTACTAATGTAAGTAAGGTGAGGAGGCCTGGAGTGCAATCAGCATGCCAATTAAATACAAAGGTGTTCAATAGGGTCGAGGTCAGAGATCTACAGCAAGAGATCTTTCACTCCAACCCATGTAAATTATATCTTCTTGGAGCTGGTTGTGTGTACAAACACATTGTCATGCTAGAGCAGGTTTGTGTTCAAGTTCCACTGCCAAGTTCAAGAGAAAAGGAAAATGTATTGCCAGTGCATCCAAAGACATCATACATAATTGTGAGGTAACAATTTGGGGAAAAAGCACATTTGAGTGGAAATGTCAGGTGTCTCAATACTTTTGTCAATATAGTGTATATGCCATAGTAAACAGAGATATGATGCTAACCAAGTCTGGCTTTAATCAGTATAACAAATTAGGGGTCGCCACAGCGGATCATCCGTATTCATGATCCGCATGTTTGATTTGGCACATGTTTTTACGCTGGATGCCCTTCCTAACGCAACCCTCCCCATTTATCCGGGCTTGGGACCGGCACTAAGAGTGCACTGGCTTGTGCAACCCTAATGCCTGGGGTTGGTTCCCTGACCGGGGATCGAACCCGGGCCGCAGCGGTGAGAGCGCCGTATCCTAACCACAAGACCACCAGGGGACCTCAGTATAACAAATGTATATGAAGATAAAACTCGTGCTCACAGTGGAAATTAAGTTTATCAGCAATACACAATATTAGAAAATATTCGGAAACCTAGAAAAGCATGTTTACAGGGTATAAAGTTTCACAGCCTAAAAATCAAATCACAGCTTTGTATATAAACACATGTCCAGTTCACATAACCACTAGTCAACCCATAAAGGGGAAGATGGAAGCATATAAACCAAATTCCCCTGCTCCAGTTCCTGACACTAATAAACAGCTAGAGCTCAATGTCACAGTAAAACGAAGACAAATATTTCTTTTGAGTGAAAGAAAAGAAATGCGATTTATGTTTGTTTTGCATTTAAGTTTATGTTTAATTACAATAAAATAATAAACCCATGAATTTTCTATCATGGAGAATCGTATTGGTATGATTCTGAGCTCAAGTGACAGGTGTGTGTTGGACACTGCATATAATATTATAATAAATATATTATTATTATTGTGTTGTTGTTAAAATGAAAAGAAAATTGTCAATTTTTTTCTTTTCTTTATGGAGCTTAACATTTATGAAAGGAGTCTCCAGTGTCAGTATTGTAACATTTTAACATCCTGACTTTTTGCATTCTGGTTTCACATGATCAATTTCTCAACATGATTACCTGCTTTAACTGTTTTTAACCTCCAAGAAAGATGTTATGAAGGGAACAATTCTACTTTGGTATAATTTTAATATACTTTATAGACAAAAGTATTGGGACACCTGACTTTTCCAGCCACACAATTGTACATTACAGATGCAGTAGCATGAAATATTGACTTCACTTGAACTGGGAGACCCAAACCTGTTCCTGCATGACAATACCCCTGTGCACAAAGCAAACTTCATGAATATATGCCTTTTATGGTTTGGAGTGGAAGATCTCTTGCTATAGATCTCAGACCTCAATCGAATTAAACACCTCTGGGATGAATGTGAACGCTGACCACACCCCAGGCCTCCTCACCTCACCTACATCAGTACCTGACATTGCTAAAACCCTTGTGGATGAATGAGCACAAACCTTCACAAGAAGAGTGGAGGGAACTATAAGGGTGAATTGGGACTGAAAGTGGAATGCGATGCTCAATAATCAAATGCAATATACTTGTGATCAGGTGTCCACAAAGTTTTGGCAATATAATGTATCATCGTTTTTTTTTTTTTTTTAACTATGAATCAAATATTATTTTGTTTTTTAAAGGAATTTTTGGCAAATTACTGTTTTATAAGATGGAACATTTCGGGTCATGGCACCACCCTGTTATTTTAAACGTTCCGCACCCCTTTCAACTGCACCCATCTTTCATCTGTAGCAGATTTCACTGTATATAGTGTATAGTACTCTGTATGGACTGAAGTGAGACTGACACACTGTGAATGGCATCAAAGTGCAGTTCCATGGAAGGTGCAGGTAACAAATGAGCTTATATGTGTTTAATTGTTCTGGATTTTCTGGATTTGTTCATACTGATGGGTTTAATTATATTTTTTTTTATTTAATGGCCAGCTCACGCTCATTTACATGCTCAGAACTATGGAAGACCATTCAAGTAACTAATGTATCAGTACCTGGCAAGTACTAATTTAGACCCAAAAAAACCCCACATTTGCACTAACATTTTTATCTAAATAATGACATGCAAAATTTTCTGCTTGTGAGCCAAATGGCACAATTCATTAACTGAGCACCCTGCAGTTTGCTGTCTGACAAAATAGCAGCGTTTACACTATGACCTCTAAAATCAGCCCAACTTTCAGTTTCCGAATGTGACGGTGAACAACTCTGAACATGAAGAGAATTTCATCTGGAGAGGCTCAGCTGCTGAGCTCATTAAGATCCACTCTCGGCCCATTAGTGTGCTTTTTTTCTCCACCATCTCAAGTAAGTGGTCTGTTTTCACAGCATCAAAAAGAGCCAGATAGACAAACAGACATATAGGTGGCAGGACAGAGAAGAAAAAAAAGACAGAAACATAAATGAGGAAAGGAAGAGCTGAAAAGGGGTTAGTGCAGTCAGAAAGCACGAGGTACCAGCACTACTGGAGATTGAATTTGGAGAAGAAAAAAGGCAATTTCAATATATACAAAAAGGAGATCCAGTATAAGCAAATGGATTGGTAAAGACATCATGAATATAAACACATCTCTTGTGTCTTTTTTTATTCCTGTTATAACTGTTTATAACACTTTCCTACTTTGTCATAACACAGACACAAAGATTATAAATTATAAAAAAGTTCCTCCTTTTCTGAACCTTCGTAATTCAAAAGGGTTGTTGCTATGTAGAATCTTGAATATAAATCAGGGTTGTATTATATGTACAGTACTGCATAAGGAAAATATCTGCCCTATAAAAAGTCATAATTGTCTTTGTATCATTGTCCTTTTTCTTTTCTAAACTAGGGATTAAGTGCATCTTAAAATTACTACGACATTTTGCCTTGTTGAACTTAACAAATAAAACAAATACTCTTAGTTAAGAAAGTTATAAATCACAGTGTTCTTGGCAATCAAACTGTAAATCCCATCCAAAGCTGTAAATGAACTGGCAATGAACAAGCAAGATAGTAATAATTGTGTTTGAGTGGAAAAATAAAGAGGGGAAAAAAGAGAAAAGCAGGGTTTTTTTGCATTTTATTACAGAGGGAGAAAACAGTGTGGTACATAAACATTGAGAACAAATACTGAACAAGTTCCAGAAGAAAAATGAAGCAGATGTTTAAACACTGACAAACTGGCAAAGCTCAAGAAGAGAAATATCTTTCAAACAGAAAGGTAATGAAACTGAACACAGTTTGCTACATAGAAAATCTGCAAAGAAAAAAACAGGAAGGGCCCAGACTGGTTCTCTGGGGTGTGCAGTATCAAACCTAATTATAAAGAAACTTAGCGCATTTATTTTTCCTGAAAACTGATTTTATGATTTAGAATAGGATCTGATTTAAATAATGGAATGGAGAGAAATAAAAACAAGCGAGGATGACAAAAAAAAAGTGAACCCCAGATGAACCAGATTTAGGAAGTGGAGAAAGGTTGAGACAGTGCTTTTAAAGGGTTGTCATGTCGTTCAGAGCCAGATCCAGCTCCTCACTTAGGGCTTTGCCCTTCAGTTTCTGAGCGTATACTTCGTCTGCATTTCATCCACACACATACATACACACACACACACACATGGCAGGGGAACAGTAAAAGACCAGACAGAGGGAAAGAGAGAAAAAGAGAGAAACAAAGAGTGGAGGAAAAAAACGAGAGATGGTAAGAAAAGAGGAAACAGTTCTTTTAGCATTTTAATGCAAATCTATAACTGGCTATTAGAATAAACCTAATATAAAAGGCTGTCTTAAATCAAAAGTCATCAATCTTATCTGCTGAAGTGGCTGCAGGGTTTATATTCTAAGCAGGAGCCATATCTGATTGCACCTTTTTAGTTTGCTGATCACAGTCATACATTAGCTATTGGGCTTGTCTCCTATTTAGCTAGAATAAAATCTGATTGCCACATCGGAAAGATTGAAGATCTCAAAATCGGCTTTAAATCATATAAAATCATAGTGGCTATCATTGGGCAGAATATGTGCAGGATAAAATTCCACTTTGCACTTAAATGCCAGCGTGGTCATGCACTCTATTACACTAATCAGTAGAGGTCGACCAATAGAGGACTTTACTGATACCGATACTTGACGATAACTGATTAATCATCCGAGAGCTTTTCAAAGGAACACTGCATAAAAAACAAACAAAAATAAAAGACATACATTCAAACTGAAACAAAGTATGTGGCATCAGTGACTGGCCTCTAGAGCCCGCTCTCATACTGTATAACGCAACCCGGAAAAACTGTCGGTATGGATCTTTGCCGATACCGAAAGTTCCAGCAATCAGCTATCTGTGCCGATTAATCAGCAAAACCGATGAATCGGTTGACCTCTACTAACCAGACTGTACACATTTGTCTAATAGTCAGTTAATAGATTTTACAACACCTACATGCAAGCTCTTGTTAACATTTTGCAGTCCATTCAACTCACTCACACATACTCCACATCTAATCCAAGCTGAGAAGTGTCTTGTCTCCATGATCAAACATTCCAAAAGATGTAAACCATGATTATGTAGAGCTCTAATTGTGTTAAATTATCCCTCTAACCAACATGCAATAAAGACTGCAAACAAATTGATTAAATTCAAGGCAAGCACAATTAGTTTAAACAAATAGTTCTCTTGACGTGCCAACTAATTATATTAGCAAGAACACAATCAGGATTTTGTTCATGTTCATACTGACAATACATCCTGTTTGTGCAAAAACAGTATACAATACTTCACATCCCATCAGACTATCTAGTTATTAACCACAACTTGCCATTTGTCAAGTTCTTGCTCATTGAGAATGAAATTAAATTTCAGCAGGCAAATCATAGAGAGGGGAAAAAAATAATGATGTTTGCTGATGGCTCAATTCCAAGCTCAGTTAATTGTCAGTGTGTCACCATCAGGATCAGTTTTTCATCCAAAAACTTCTAAGAAGGACTTTGGTTTTCATAGGTCACACTGCACCAAACTGTACTGTCTTATTCGGAAGCCTGAAAACCCTTAAGATACTTTACTGGTTCTCATAAAGTCCTTTCTGACTGTCTGATTAGTTCTATAATGCGTCTGTCTCCTGGCGACACAGGCTGTAACCCAGTAAGGGTTAAAACAGCCCAATGTACAAGTTGCAGGCTTTTTTTTACAAACTCATTTTCTTCTATTCCATCAACTCCTACCCAACTAGCAAGCGCTCTCCAATGAAGTGGTAGCTCAGTGATTAAAGCTCTGGGTTTCTGATTGGAAGGTTGAGGGTTCAAGCCCCAGTATCGCCAAGCTGCCACTCTTGGGCCTTTGAGCAAGGCCCTTAACCATCTGTGCTCCAGGGGCACTGTATCATGGCTGACCCCAGCTTCTCAACATTGCTGGGATATGCAAAGAAAGAATTTCACTGTGCTGTAATGTACATGTGGCAAGTATAAAGCACCTTTTTACCTTTTACATGATGGCTAACAACTGGGAAGGGTGAAGGCCAACATTTTCTTCCTTTGGAACGTTTAATGCTAGTCACCAAAACTTTCTGAAATACTCTCATGCCGCAGCAGATGGCAGCTGAGCTTACAGATCAACTTGATTGGCTAATATTTCTCTGAGTGAGTGGAGAAAGAGAAATTCAGTGCTCTCTTTGACTCAGCCATGTATGGGTTTGTCAGGGCAGGTTTTGGGACTTTAACAAGTTTAACACTTGTAAGTGAACTCAGGCATTCAGTTAAAAACACAACACGTTAGATCGTCTCATTCTCAACACAGATGCAGTTAATGACCGGGGGTCGATTAATTATAGGCAATTCTGACTGTTGATAGCTTGCTAACATACCTTCCAAATCATCGATGGTCTTCTCAAGTTTAGCCACAGACCTCTCGGCAAACTCAGCACGAGTCTCAGCCTAGGAACAGAAACTCAAACTCAACCAACAAGTAAAAACAACTTTCAGGAAATAAAAACCTTTAACATACTACTCACCTCTTTCAGCTTTTCAGTGAGCACTTTGATTTCCTCTTCATATTTGTCTTCTTTTGTTGAGTACTACATAGTCAGGAATTGTGGAAGCATTAATAAGTAATAATGAAAACCGAATATGAAAAGAAATGAAAATGAGAAAAGAGAAAATGCAAAGCAGTTTGACAGCAGAGATGTTTTAAAGACTAATACAGTAGTGCGGCACAATCTAGAAAGAATTCTAAAAAATAAAGATCATCACACACTTTAGCTATCAATACCTTGAGCAGAGACGTTAACGAGTCTCCTACTAAAATAAATAAATAAGAAATCGCTTTTGTGCTGTAAACAAGTCTTTTGGTTTCATATTGTCCCACTTAGTGCTTCAGTAACAGTCTCTAAACCCAAACACCTGTGAGCTTGGGCTCAGTGACGTAATTGTGAGGCTCTTTTGGCTTTTCACAGTAAAACAGCCACCAGCTATTGCTGCTTCGCCTACCTTCTCTGCCTGGGCCTCCAAAGACTTCAAGTTGTTGGTGACATTTTTCAACTCTTCCTCAAGATCACCAGATTTGCTGTGCCGTAGCAGGAGAGGTTGAGAAAAAGTAGAGGAGGAAAAAGGTGGAGAGAGAAAAAGGAAGCATTTTCAGAAGATAGAAAAAGCATAAGTCTAGCCTAAGGAGACCCCGAACTGAAGATGGAGATGTTTCTCATAATACTGTGGATTCTACCAGGAATAAAAACTTACCTGCATGACATAACGAGTTCTTAGATTAAATGCATTAGGAAAAAGACTTTTCCAAAAAGAGTTTTATACATAGAGTATAAAGTAATATATCTATAATATATATATATATATATATATATATATGTATATATATATATAT
>JAAIIK010000027.1:4904402-4916556 GCA_014706435.1 Silurus glanis | reverse complement strand
ATATATATATATATATATATATATATATATATATATATATATATAACTGGCTTATAATCAGAATAAAGATAATTGAAAACCATGTTGCAATTTTGCAACATTGCTAGTCAGAAAAAGTCTCTTTCCTAAGGCTTTAGTAGGGGCCACCTTTGCCAGGCAGAAGGTTCACCTACAAGCTGAGAAACAGAAGCCATTCGAAAGCCCATGGAGTTGGAGTTACGCAAAGCACAAAGAAAAGTTAGCAAGTTCCAGCAAGAATGGAGGAGAGGAAAAAGCCAGCATGAATAACAAGGTGCTTGAGCAACAGTCACTGCTGTACCTCTTCCTCTCCGCACATCATGGATTTCAAATTCTGATCCATGAGTCTAAGCTCCTCCTCCAGCTGTCTGGCTCGACTGGGTTAGTCCAAGATGAGCAGAGAATGGGTGTAAGAAGAGGGGAGCCACATAAATGGTGTGTTCCAGGGTGGGGTTCATTGGATCATTGAGAAAACAAAGGGATAGAGAGGATGAAAAAATCCTCGCTGTGGTTAGAGAACTTTCTCAACTCATGTTTTTCTATATACAGAGTGGGGTTCCTGAAAGGTACCACAGGCAGCTGGTGAATAAATAGACAGCGAGACTAATCTGATACAACTGACCGATCTCAAGCCATGCCTTTCTTTCCCTTAGACAAGCAACATATAAAGATCATTATTCACACCATGAAATGCGTTTTTGTGTGTCTATTGTGTAATCCATGTGTATTGCGTTCCAGTATTGTCTAGTCTACTGTCTATCTTGCTGTCTATTTGTTGCCTGTCCTGGCTGCTGACTGTTGTATGTTACATCTGCAAATGGGAGCCTTACATCACTGACTGGCTGAATGACAATAAAGTTCACTTTGACTTGACTCGACTTCAATTTCTACAGAGCAAAAAACACTGTTTAATGCTATCATGAATCTGCCATTACCTCAATCAAGCTCTCAGACCTGCCTTAAGCACACCAGCACTGGTTTGAGTGGTGGAATAAGAGAGAGTCTGACTGAGTAATATGGATTAATATGGATAGTATGCACGTATTTCAATCACAAGTAAAGTTCTATCCTTTTAGAATGTGAAAATTGAGAAAATCATCTCTAAAGATTTCATTCAGAAAGCCCAAACTTAAAAAATACAATCATAATGTAAGAATTTCGCTATTCTGCTTGGGCGTAATCCATTTTATACTCAAAACCGTATGTCCTCTGGTAGTGGGCTTAACCAAATGACTCCCCATTTTCCATCTTGACCTACATTGACTTAACATACTATGTGGGCATGGCCTGAGATCAGACAACTGTACCTTGGTTGCAAATTCTTGGAAATGACGAAGCAACGTTCGAAGATCATTCCCACAATGAAATGTGGTATTTTTTTTCTGCCTGTTGCTTTGGAAAGTCTTTCAGACACCACAAACATGCAGCATGTTGCATTACTGTTCATGCAAAATCGAACCATATCAGTGAATTTACTACAAACACAGCTCTAGTCTACGATGATGAACGAACATTCAAACACGTTATAAAAATGTCAATACAGAATGCATATTAATAGCATATTTTAAAAAAAGAAAGCAAGAATAGAAATTTGTCAATTTTTTAATGTAATAGCTGAACTTCATACTTTTACGTTTCCTCTATTGATTGTAAATAATACTCACGCCTCAGCCACCTCAGCACGCTCCTCAGAACGCTCAAGATCACCCTCAAGGATGACCAGCTTCCGGGCCACCTACAAATCAACAACAAACAAAAAGTGATGTAGAGAAAATCACAACTTAAAGCACAACTTCAGTTGTATAAATGAGATAAACGTAAGTCGCTCTGGATCAGAGCGTCTGCCAAATGCTGTAAATGTAAATGATTAAACACAGAGACTACATTTCCCTGCTGCCACTCTACTCTCAGATGGCTTGGTCACGTGTCACTCACACTTGTTCCTTGGCACCTTGATTAGCATTTGTATATAGTCTCAACTTTGACAAAACGCTTTGTCTCACGTTTGTCTTTCACGGATGTTGGTTTAGTTTATGCGCACGTTTATATATAGTTTATATCTTTTTTTTTTTTTTACTTTAAATTAAAAGGATTATCTGCACTTCTCTCTGCCCCCATGCACCCATACATGACATGGCAGTGCACAGTATTCTAGCACTCAAGCAGCAAGTATGTACTGTATTATTGCCCTAGAAGCAGTAAGTCTAAAGGTTTGCATTCCAAAGTTAATGCAGTGTTGACTCAGCGGGCCAAAAGAGATCAGGAGTTAAGTCACGTGCGAATCGGCTCTTGTTAACAAGACGGACACTGAGGTTGGTGGCATGTCCAAATACTAAATGCTGCTGGTACATGCATTAAATGCAACAATGATGGTCTTCAAGCATCAATTCATTGATCTGTGTTGTAGAAACTGAATCTTGTGGTTCTACACAGGATGACGACTTCACAGGAGGTTGAATTTCGAGCTGAATACTGGAAGTGTTTAAGATACCCCTTAAATGCTTGTCTCACATAAGCGTTTTTTTCACAGTAAAGAAGACCCAAAAACAGTTACATTAAACAGTTCCACTTGTGTTAACAGGATGAACTGATCACACTGGGAATGTATGTGAAAGGAACCCCTGGGGAGACAGTCAGTCAGTTCCACAATGTTTCCAAAAAGCGAACAGGTAAATTACTAGAAAAGGCAAAATGGAAATGTAGGATCACTATACATAAGTATTTCAAACTGTTGAAGCGTGTTTTCACAGTATATATAAAAAAAAGCTTTAGCCTAAAACGTTTTGGCCTAAAGATTTAGCCTAAACAACAGCAGGAGGAAACTTAGAGAAGGCTGGAGAGATGACTGAGATATGAGAGTCAAAGATATGAGAGTTACAGCAACTTCATCAATATCACAATAATGGTGATGATTATTTATTGATTAGCCAAACAAATTATCCTCAATAAAAAGACTAAAAAAAAATTATGAATAACTATATTTTTTCCCAGAATGATTAAATTTAACAAAAAAAACCCCTGCTGTGAGCCAGTAAAGATTCTTCATTTCATCTTTCTTTTGTTTGTTCTTTCTTTTTTTTTAAATCTGTGCTCATGTGTGGATAACCAATCAACAACACTCCCGAGTCCAATTGATTCTCGTTGGTACCAATCTTGTGCAATTATTTGCATTGGACTGACTAATAGAAAACAGCACTGATCCAGATTCCTAAAGCCAAAAGATTGAGTAGTGTCTTGGAAAAAGGCCATTAGATCAGCCACATGTAAAACATGCGCAAAGGTTTCATAACGGCAAGAAAGAAATTGAGAAAAGAAGGACATTAAATATATAAAAAAATAAAAGAAATCTATACAAGACCTCATGGATTTCAGAAAACCTTAGGTAATATTTTTTGGCAGGCAAACCCGAAATCTGGTCTCAGATACAAAATGATCTCTCAGCAATGGGATTTTAAACATCCCGAGTTACAAACCTCTTCATATTTGCGATCAGCCTCCTCAGCAATGTGTTTGGCCTCCTTCAGCTGCATCTCCTGAAGCTCCATCTTTTCCTCATCTTTCGTTGCTCTGTTCTCAATGACCTTCATTCCTCTGTGGGGCGAAGAAGCCAAAAAAACGTTTTAGTGCTTCAATGTTTCAATTCACCACTTTCAAACCCAAGAACCTCAATGACTCGATTTAATTGTGCTGCCTCCCATTACCTTATAATTACCACATACTAATCACCAGGGTTGGAAACCTTTGATTTACATTATAGAAGACCATATGTGGAACGTCTAGGTAAACTGACCAGACACTCAGAGACTTGTCCTACTTTTAAAAAAGCGCATTCTCTACGATGTTCATCATAAATCACCTCTCGCTCTCATCTGCAGCTTTTTCTGCCTCCTCAAGTTTCTGCAGTGCGGTGGCCAGTCTCTCCTGGGCCCTGTCCAACTCTTCCTCAACCAGCTGGATACGTCTGTTCAGGGAGGCCACCTCAGCCTCTGCCTACGAGGACAACATAAACATGATCAAATACACTCAACAGAACACAAACTATTCTTATGTAATATATAGAAAAGTACAGTGCTGTAGTATGAAGTGTATATGTCCTGTGACTCTATTATAAATCAAAGCATATCTGTGTTTTCTTAAATCTTCTACACCATGAACACATTAGCCCTTGGGATATTATTACAGCAATCAATATATCATTGCTGAGACATTTATCCTGGGAACCAGCGGTTCTAGAGTTATATATGTGCAGACTTCCTCTCATGGGACATTCAGACTGAGTTTCTTCTGGACGCTTTTCAGATAAGAATCACAGTGTAAAGTCCGTTTAGCCCTCGGAAAGCAGCTAAGCTATTTATCACCCTGCTAACTCGGTTTAGGTGGAAAATAAAGGAAAGACATGCTACATGACAGTGACTGGAAAAGCTATAAACTCAAGGAGTGTCAGACCTGAGTCTATAGGTTTTCAACTAAATGAATAAATGTTCCCGGTGCAAGAATTGAAATACCAACGTCATGATCCGGGTATTTATTTTGTTGCAATACAATGCGTCCAAAACTAAACTTTATGCTCACTAACGCTATCTTCGATATCTTAAAACACTTCACCACACAGGTTTGAGTGGAGGATCCTTAAAATAACGTATACAATTATAAAATGACATCATTCAGAAGAAATTCTTACCAAAAGAAAAAAATTATTGTTAGCTTTCGCAACAATTATTTAACTTTTGGGGTTGGACCATTAAACGATCTCATCGTTAAATAATTCTCCATAACAGCACACCCGATGTGTTTAATAGGTTACTTAAAGTACTTGCAAACCATAAAAAAAAGCCTCACCATTTTCAGCGTGAATAAAATAAATTACTGATATTCAATAAAGCTTTTGCTGCACATTTAATAATTTAATAAATCTACATATATTATATTATTATATAATTTTTTTTTTCGGCAAACTACTGATAACTGGACAAAATTGACCTATAATAAATAGCTATAATAAATCGATCAGCTTAAATGAATTTCTTCACACGAATATTTGTTCAATAATCTTAACTAATACTGAAAAATCGATGTGTCATCAGAAATCTGCAGCCAGCTCGTAAAAAGTCTGTATTGCTTGAGTTAAGGTTTGTGTTTCTTTTGCATAGAAACCACGTAATGTAAATCTCGTGCGGTGCATCCCACATGAAGAAAGAAAATCTACCTTCTCCCATGACTGTAAAGAGAAAAGTATTGTATGTTCTTCAAAAGGAAGGTCTTCTGTATAATCCCAGCCCTGATTGTTCCACCATTCACCTGCTACATTAATGTCTAATTTTAGCCTACAAATACAAAACACTAGCTGGAAAGTTACATCGTTTTATTTTTGCGTTTTTATTGTGTAGCCTTTATTCATGATTATTCATAAACCTTTATTTCTGTATTTAATCAATCAATTAACAATGAAGTCAAAACAGTTTAAGCTAGAATAAAAAAAAACACATACTGGTATACACACCAAAGTCCAAAAACCTATGCAAAGATTATGTTGATACGACTGAATACACTTCTAGGAGAAAGGTGTGTACACGAGTGTAAACCCCCTCGTTGCTCTGAGAGTGTGGAAAGACGAAGCTGCAGGTCCAGATGGAGATGCCGAACACTGAGATAATTAGGCTTTGGCTTTCACATTCCACCATTCCACGTTTCCCACTGAGCCAAGTGGAGCACAAAAGAGCTAGTGTTCTTCTCTCACTCTCAAACAGACCACAGCTATAATCAGACCCCCGCTTTGTCAAATCCTCCCAGTCTGAACCCATTCCAGTGCGCTTCGGCAGGGCAGACGTGGAATGCCACAAATGGCATCCCAAATATTACTCATGGCTAAAATGTATAATTCACAATCAATGCAACTCTCTCTCTGTCGATGTAAAAACAATCCCAAGCGCTCTTAACGACCCACAGTGCGAGCGGCTTTGTTTGGTGAAGAGTCCACATGCCTCGTTTCTTTTTTAATATCGCATTTACACTACAGCCTGTATTTCACTATTTTTAATTTACGATGTAACCTGGGAAAGGTTTTATGCCTCTGTTTGTCTTTTATACTATTTTTTTATTTTTCAGTGGTTTTAAATATTATATTTAATGCACAATTTTATGTTCAGTTTTTTAAGACTCTGGGTCACGCATGTGTGTTCGAAATCCCAAAGTCAAGCACTATGTATCTGATATACGAGAAGTTTGGACATTCCCAAGGTCTTTTTTTTTTTTTTTTTTTTTGGCTCACATGCAATAAAGAGCACAGGAAATGATTAACCTTGTGCTCTCCGGGATCGAGGCCAGGCTGAATCAAGCCAATGGAGATGAAGACTGGGAGGAGACACAGGAAGTGGGAGCAGGTTGGTTAAACACTCTAGCTGGGACAAACCTCTAAAGTCCAGACAGCAGTTAGAGGGACAGTAAGAACTTTGATGTATTTGTGTCAGCAGAATGTGCCGGAAACAGATAACCACCATGATCCTTATCGACATGTATAGTAAACGTAATGAAGTGTAATCTCGAGTTAAATACAGTATACTCTCAGAAATAAAAAGGTGTCTTTTCATGTGACTGGGGTGGAACCTTCAAGCATACACCTTTAAGGATGCATGGCTGGAGTATGCAGCTTAGCTTTAACGCTTTACTCCAAATGGTTGTACATCCATTTAAAGTGCAGTGGACTTACGGATATATATATATATATATCTGTGTGTGTTTGTGAAAAATGAGGGTATCACCCTATTGGCAAGGAAGGGCATATTTAAATTTTTGAAAGTGTACCAAGAAATAAAAAAAAATTAAAATAAAAAGTTAATACATCCATCTATAATAGAAATGAATTGTATATAAATTAATATATCACTTTTAATAGCCATATATTATGTTTATAGTACATATCCTTCTGTAAATTTTAGTTTTACACATCTGTACTCTATAATACCATTTTATTTTATTTATGTAACTCATGTAAACACTGTATATCCTGCACTTGCTGCTATTCCACTCTGGTTAGACCTAAACTGCATTTCGTTGCCTTGTACTTGTACATGTGTAATGACAATAAAGTTAAATCTAATCTAATCTAATCTAATAGCTAAAATACACTCTTAAGTTACAGAAGATGGTCAGTAGAACCTCCATGAACTAAACATATAATAACACATGCATTACTGCCCACTAAGTTCTTCTTCCATACCAAATTTGAACCTGATTAAATTGTCTGGTTTTAGTTTATGAAAGTCTCAAATTGCCTGAAGGCCATGAGCAGCCTGAAGTAGAGTCTCTATAGTAACTCTGTAACTCTATCCTTCTTCTCTGCAGGCGTCCTAGTCCTAGTCATAATCACTAAGTGGAGACACAAAATAACCACAAAATGCGCAGGTTTTAACGCGTCGGACAAAAAAAAATATATACCTCATCTCATATGTCTCATATGTGTCTCAAGGTCTGGTTCTAAAGTCTTACCCTCTCCCTGGCATTTCTCTCTGAGTCCACCTCTCTCTGAAGAGCTTCTGCCCGGTCTTCTGCATCGTCCGCCTGCTGCTGCAGACTCTGGATTTTCCTTTTCACAGCCTCGATGGAGGACATTCCGACCATTCAGGTCCGACTCAGCTACCAGCAGCTCGGGTTATTTATTATTGATTTATTTATTATTTACTTACTTATTGCGTCACTATTACCCTGGACTCCTTGGAGTGCGCAGAAAGTGAGACCCACCTCCAGACCCTGAAAGCTCTAACCCTGCGAAACTAAAGTTTCTTCTCATGAGTGAGCTCTGGAATGGATCTCAGCTCCTTCTGGAAGAGAGACCTGCTTACTGCCGAAACAGAAAAGCGCTTTTGTAGAAAACTTGCGCACTCTGCGGCGTCACCGAGGCCCCGCCCATTTCTTATCGGTATAGTGACGTCATTAGGGAAACAGCGGCCTCTTTTTTTTTTTTTTCTTTTTCTTTCTTTCGTTTCTAATTTATTTTGGTTTATTATAATTAGTATATTAAGTTTCAGATTTACTAGAACTACTTTCATTAACCTCCTTATAGCTATATATTGTTTTTTTCTCCCCATGAAAATATTCCTGGTTCTGATGTTATGATTTGGCAGAAGGACCTTCTTTACCCTGATGTTATTACTGGTTTGGTTCTGACTTCAAGACTTCACACCAGCCCAGCATTGGTTATTTTCCTACGACAGCATGCCTTATTGTGCTTTAATTCCTCTTATCCCACAACGAAATGCCAATAATCGTGAACTTTAATTCGATAGTCATTAAAACGACACACTTTTTTTTAAACCATTCCTAGTCACGTTTAATGGAATGGAATGTCCATGAGACATGACACTTAATAAATGTCTCCAGAGAGTTTTCAGCATGTTGAGAATGATGTTTTTCTTTCTCAAATATCAAAACATTTGACTGAAATGTGTATATTAAGATTTAGATCATCCACAGTACAAGGTGAATGAGCGATCCTGTCATTTATGTTACAGTCTGAACTGCTATCAGTGCAACGATAGACGCAGAAACTCAGACACTTGAAACTCATAAACTGGTTGAAATGTTTTCTGTGAGGAGACGTTTCTTTTTCTGGAAGGAGATTACGTTTTTCTTTTTTTTTTTTACTATAAAACTGCATTTTTTTCATACTATCTTCAAGAGATAACTCGGGTCTGTTGGCGATGGTGTGGTGGACCATCTCTTATCCCAGAGATCCCTCATGTCTGTGTTACCTCCTGGTTCTCTAGTCTTGCCAGAATCCCTACTTACACTCTGATCACTTTGCACAGTGTCTTTATCTTTTATCTAACGATAAGGATGCTAAAGCATGCTCCCGAGGTACCAGTGTTCAGTGTTCCTTTCCCTTTCTTTACCTCGGATCTGCCTGATTCATCGCAATGCCCTACCTCGGGATGGAGTGCTCTTTAATTGGACACCACTCTGTGAAGGTGAGGATGGATTCACATCAACAGCATAAAGAACCATGAGGTTACTGAGCAACTTAAGAACTTTGAGAATGGATTTGGACTGTAATTAATATCAACATCCTACTACAATGGCTTAGGACCACTGAACAGTTCTGCATTTAAGCTCTTATCACTCCAACCAACAATGATGGAACTGTAATGAATGGACATTCGGTGCCACCCAGATGAGGATGAGTTTCCTTTTGGGTCTGGTTTCTTCTTCTTATCACTTATCATTATCATTGGGAGTTTTTCCCCTACCACACTCACCATGGATGAACTTATGAGGAACATATCTTATAGGTACTAAACTTATATATTCCAACCTCATAACTTTTTCTCTGTAAAGCTGCTTTGGGACTCAAAGCACTACACAAATAAAGCTGAATTTAAATGAATAAAATCCAAAACAAAAAGAGAGTAGTGATGGATGTTCTGTTTACAGCTTTGATGAAGTTGCGTAGGACATGCATTAGGAAATAATCAGATTGTGGGTGTCTCAAGAGACACGTCTTAGTCCATTTTGTGCATTTGGATGACTTCACTTAGGATAATTCACAATGATTGACGCAACACTATGAACTGAATCACACTTGCTCTAGGTGTCTGGAAAGACACACTGGTTGTGAAGTGGTGAGAAAGCACTGGAGAGCATTACTTCAGTACACTATAAACAAATGACTGCATTCTATTCATTCTTTTCCTTCTTTGGTCATATAATAACAATGCAAACGCTCAGCATGATTATCAATCAAAAACTGCCTTACCATATACTACTCGATTTTTCTCCCCTTTTCTATTTGTCATCATTATTCATGGAGTTGACAATGAGCTTTACTCTGCATTTCGAGTTGTTATAATAGTGTGTATTTTTGTATTTGTATACATGTAATATATTTTGTAGGTAATACGACCTAGTTTTTCTTCGATTTCAACTTTATGCAAATAATTCGATTAGCATTATCGCCTTATGTTTTAAAGTTATAATCAGCAAAAGGAACCGATTGAAGATACTCAAGACATCAGAATCTCATCCATGTATTTTTATATTCCATGTAAAAAGAGCTAAACCACCATATTAATCCAGTTTAATAAGAGATATTCTTATATACTTATATTCACAATTATATTCATATATTCCCTTATATAGCCTGTAGATCACTATGAAACCGTTCTAATGCTTTTATAATGACATCACCAACAGTACCTTAGTACAATGAGTACCTTGTAAAGGGGTGGAAAAGGGTGTGGTTATATAAAAGGGGGTGACAAATATATTGCTGGATAAGCATTGATGTGACACGTGTCATCTGCTGAGTTCAACAGTGGGAAACTGCTCAGAAAGAATATGACTACAGGGGCCGAGGCTGTGAGGATTCCAAGTGTAAAGGAAAGGATGTTATCATGAAACATGGACAGGAAAGGGAGGAACGCTGATTGACACTGCTTACATTGTGGCATTGGGTCAAAATTGATTATGAGCTGAGATAATAAATTCAAGCAGGCAAATGATATATATATATATATATACACGATGATACATCACCTAGATGGGTATGGGTTTCCTTTGCTGTGGCTCGTGCATTAGGGATAAATGAATGTATAGGAATTAAATCTATTTCTGGCTTTTAATTTATAATCCTAATCAATTTATTTCTGTAAAGCTGCAAGAAAGATAAAGAGTATGTGTATATACACATATATACAGTACACAGACGGTCCCCTGAGTTAAGATGGTTCGAGCTTACGATGACAACAAAATTGTAAAAATATTGAATTGTAAAATAAAATAAAAAAATCTTGATAAATAAATGTTTAATAAAGTTTTGCATATCAGGCAAACATGGAAACGTATGCTCCACCCTCCACTCGCAAACCACAAACATATATATATACTGTATCATGTATAAATTGCTCTGTTTTGGTAAATTATGTACTGTAATTTGTTAAATTATTAATTAATTACAGTATTCTACCCCATACTGATCACCATCCTATAAGGCTCCTGGGTAAGCTAGGCCACGATCGACATGTATATGAGGTTGCGAAGGCCACATAGCTCGCTCAGTACCGCCTTCCCTTCATTATTATCACAGCTGTTACTGTAAGCAACCCTGATGACACAAGAAACTGATGATAGTACTGTCGAGATGGTCTAAAATCAGCCAAAAAATGTTTTGTCTGTCTGAAATCTACTTTTTTACTATTGCAGGTGGATGTAGGTGACAAGTAATGCAAGATAGTAACGCTTGTCTAAAAGAGTCCCACTTTTACTATCTGAAAGATTGAAATGCGTAACTGGTGCTGACTGGATTTATGAAGTGTTTACAGTAAGTGATAGTGGAGAAGAGGTTGGCACTTTTTCTAGTGCCTGTCAACAGCATGGCTATGCTTAGTGGCTCCTGGCAGGGGTTTCTAGCATGTGAAAGAGAGGAATCCCGAGTCAGGGCGAATGAACTGGACAGGCTCACGATTGAGGCCGAAAGAGCACCAGATATTATAGTAGTTCGATGGCTGAGTATGTGAATTACTTTATAATTCAACTTGGAAAGACTTCTGGAGTAAATAATGTTTGAAATGTATTTTTCAACTCCAGATTTACTCACATAAGATGCAAAAAATATTCATCAGTATAGTCATTTTCTTTAAAAACATTCATTTGACTTATACTTTGCATTAAGCCAGATTTTGTCTTCCCAAATAGCGGGGGCGTGGATGTGGGATGCGGTCTGGCTGGTTAAACAAAATTAAATTGGGCATGAGAATTGAATCGTTTTAAGGAAATAGCACCACCCAGTGGTCAAACCACGGAATGTCTTGCAAACCTTTTATGTCAGATCAGAAAAATAATAAAAATAAATAAAAATAAATATTTTTTATATATATGTATTAAAGAAAAAAAAAAAACACTACAAACAAAAGACAACACTACAACAAAAGACAAAAGTGTGTACCCCTGCGTCTGTGGTCACTTACGTCTGTGGCTTTCTTCTCAGCCTGCTCCAGCTTCTCTTGCGCATCCTTCAGCGACTCCGAGTATTTATCCAATTCATCTTCAACACCCTTCAGCTTCTTCTGGAGACCTAGCAGCTCCTCTTCCAGCTGACTCACACACACACACACACACACACACACACACACACACACACACACAC
>JAAIIK010000027.1:4875914-4903103 GCA_014706435.1 Silurus glanis | reverse complement strand
ACACACACACACACACACACACACACACACACACACACACACACACATATCCAAGGGCTGGCAATTGTTCAAGGGTACATGCTTCTGCGTTCTCCACAAGGTTCTTCTTACTTAAAAGGAAAAAAGAGAATAAAATAAAAACCCTCTGCACCTCAGGGGTTTTCAGAGGAACGAAACCAGTTCCTAAAAATGAACAGTCCCCAAATCATTAACAACCAAATAAACCCCACAGCAAATACACACAGGAATTCACATGTATGAGCTCAATATCCATGAAGACGGCGAGAAATGCCAACATACTGATACACGGGAGAAAGAAATGCGAGACACGAATTCCTAGTGAAGCGAAGACAAGAAAGAAAAACAAACCGCATTCAAGAACGAGCCTTTTCGCTACCCAGGAACCATGGAGGCCTGTGAAAGTGTGGAGGAGAAAACAGCAGGCTCTGATAAATGTAGAAACCATGAGCGAGCAGACAAGCGTGGACTAAAATGATTTGCAAATGTCACACAAACCTTTTATCCACAAGTTGCTCTGAATATAAAGGTCAAACCCCATCCATTTCGTGACTCATTCATACTGAGCATCCTAAAATATATTTAAACACACTGGGGCTGTGTGTGTCTGGATATTATAAGTGGTATTTAGTAAAATAAATAAAAATACAATAAATAAATGCTCACACACACAAACACACAGCATTATTCACTAATATTGTTTTTAACTATTTGCAATTATAGAATAAACCAAACAAAAAAGATGATGCTCGCTGGATTTCACATGGCCTCAGAAGCTTATCAGAAGAGAAGATCTGCCTTAATATGTCCTTTTACAGCCATGCTGATGTACAGGTAAAGGGCCGATGCTTTTACATACACCAACATGAGACAATGTGAACTTCTCAGTTAGATTTCAAGACAGAAATCCAAATTTGATACTGATTGAAATTCCAGTTTTAGACAATAAATATAGGTCTATACTTATACTTTACACTACAATAATAGAATTCTTAAAAAACTTCCAGTAATGATAAAAAATTTCTGTCTGTCTGTCCATACAAACACTTCATACCAGTTTGCATTTGTCCTCCGCTCCTTTCTTGTCCACTTCAGCTTGCTCGGCACGGTCTATGGCATTCTCCTTGTCCAACTTGAGCATCTGCATCTTCTTCTTGATGGCCTCCATGGTGGCTGCTTGTGGGACAGTGTCTCCTGCACGCTGACCAAGAGAAGAGGGAGCAGACACAGAGGGCTGATGCGAGGTAACTGAACAGCAGCACTGAAGGCTCCAGGAGAGTGAAGGTCCTGCAGCTGACTCGGATTGGGCAGAGTGGGAGGCAAGGAATCCTGTCCAAAACGAGAGCAACCCTTTTTTTGGAAAGCTTGCTGAAGTCACTCGGTGGAGGAGTGACGTCGTGGGCGGGTTGGACCGTGCGTTTGGATTTGGCCGGAGTGTTTTTGTCCATCTTTGGGAGACTCTCTGAAAGTGGGGTTGAGGTGTGGTGCAGAAGCATACAAAATACCATACAGAAAAACCATGAAGGGGAGAAGAAACGTGGAAATTGTGAGGACAGTAAATCTTTATTATTATTAACCTACATTTGACCTACTACATGTATGAAATTTCTTCTTTCATTTTTAAAAAGAATATAAAGGATTTTTCTTTACATGTCAGGATCTACATAACAGAATACTCCAACCAGACAAGATCATATGAATAAATAGGAAAACAAGCTACCATCTATTCTCCTGCGTCTCTGGACTTTATTTCTTTTTTTGGTAACATGAAAGTTCAGACCGAACTAATGCTTTAAACTGAAGACATGTGGTTATGGAAACACTAATAACGACAGGACCTCATAATGATGTGAACATTTGAGTGTCTTCACAAGTGAAGTATTTGGGATGATGGGTGGGTGTTAAAATGATCGGTATCTTGGACCCAGGTCATGGGGGTGTATGTGTGAAGGATTAAAGACTCAGAATGAGAGAGAGGAAGCTAATGCAAGACTCAGAAAGAGACAGCAAGAGAGATAAAGGAAGACTCCGACAGAGGCAATAAAAAAAAAACTGTGTGAGAGAGCGAGAGAATGGAAGACTCAGAGGCAATATAAAAAACAGATTGTGTTAGAGAGAGGGAGAGAGAGAAAGAATGGAAGACTCTGAGGCAATAAAAAACTGATTGTGAGAGAGGGAAAGAGAGTGAGAGAAAGAGAGATCGAGAAAAAGAAATCATCAGAGGCAAAACAGATTGGGTGTGAGAGAAAGAAAGAGACTGGAAAACTCAAGAGAGAGGGAATGAAAGATTATAAAGAAAGAGAGTGAAAAAAGAGTAAGATGTAAAGAATGGGAAACTGAACGAGAGACAGAAAAAGAGCAGGGAAGAGAGAAAGGAAGATTGACAGACATGTTGGACTTAGAAGGAATGAGAGAGAAGGGAAGACTCAGAAGGAATGAGAGATGGAAGACTCACGAGAGAGAGAGAGAGAGAGAGAGAGAGAGAGAGAGAGAGAGAAAAAGAATGCAAGGCCACTAAAACCTCAACTGAACAGAACTGGTTTTACAGAAACAAGATCATTGTAAGTCGATCTGTTTGAAGAGGATCCACATGTGGATGTAATGGTCCGGTGTACACAAACTTTTACTCATACATCTTTTTTGGTGTTGGTTTTGCTTTTTCCACGTTAAGAAAATGGATTTAAAAAAAAAAAAGGATAAACCGAAACAGTGTCCTTGAAAGAGTGACTTTATATGATTTTGTTAAGTTAGACAAAGAACGAAGTGCACATAAAATTGGAAAATGTTAACAGTATTGCATACACACACACACACACACATATATATATATAAAAAACATATTCAGGCACTTTTTAATGCATTGAATGCAATATAACTGTTTTGATCAACCGTGGCCCTTCAAAGATGGCTATCTGGGATATTTCTGCTTATACTGATGAAGATTTTATTATTTCATCTATTTTCATAATATTCTCATTATCCTTATGATTTTAACATTTACTTTGATGCTCGAAGGTCATATTAAACAGGGGACCCATTTTGCAGCACCATAATGATCAATAATTCATGAATTGACTAAAAGAAAAAAAACAAAGGAAAAACATGGCTTTTATACTCCATAAGAGACAAAATTTGGACAGAATATCCAGTAGGCATAACTGTTCTTACAAACAACAAAACACTGACGAACATGTATTACCATAAATTTAATAGAAGAATGCATTTGTAACATTTTCATAGCTTTATTATACTTTATTTGTTTTTGTTTAAAAAAAAATGATATGTTTTCTCTCTGAATTGTTTCAACGCAAAAGTAAATCATTGCACTGCTGGTCCAATTGGCACAAAGATGCACTCAACTGTTCCTGATTTAGATGACCAGGAGAAGGCCTAACCGTCTGCCTTTATCACTAAACCACATCATCTTTGGAAGCTGACTAAATGTCACAAACACCCCGCCCCCCCCCTCAACCCGCTATATGACTCGAAACTTGTCTAAATATCTCTCATGCTTTGGTTATGTGACAGATCCCAATAGATATCCACATAATAACCAGTGACCGAACCCCATTCACATGACCGCACCTAATCGTTCAGCTCTTAGAAAATACTACAACACAGCCGAAGGTCTGTGAAATTAATAAAGTAAATTAAAAAACAAACAAAAAAAACCCCAACACAAATGTAGCTCCACTAAGGATCCATGCATTTTAACTGAATCTATATAATCTATTATTAATCTAATCATATTGTTCTATTAAAAGCGCAGTTACTTGCATACAATGTGCAAAAAAAAAACAAAAACATAAAAAAAAAAGCCAAAAGGAAACCGGTGGCATGGTGATGCTTATAAAAGAGACAAATAAAGAAATAAACAACTTAAAATAAGAATCCTGAAATGTTTGTTCACTTTTATTTAACCCAATGCATCGCTTTAATTATTTAGCCAGGATGTCGCTCCAGCAAAGCCTGCAAGCCAGTGATTGTAGCTAAACACTTGGATAGATGAAGCGCTCAGGCCTTGGAGTCCTGAGTGGCGTTTCTGAGTGTATCTGAGGAGCTTTTCACTGCTCGTTGCCGTCCTCCCTCAGCTCTGAGGGCAGGAACTTATACTGCTGCTGTCGGATCTGGGCTAGCTTCCTCCTGGCTTCATCAAGCTCCCTCTCCTTCCTTAACATCTCCTCCTGAGCAGCAATGATCTGTGCATGCAGATAGATGAACATTAGGTATTAGGAATTAGGCTGTGGTGTTGACTGAAAAAAGTGTCATGAGAGTCAGTAAACAGTTTGGATCCAAAGAATGGATGGTGGAGTAGAACCTCTTGCACCCCCAGTTTCAGAATACAGTGTCCCAGGTAGCAAAAATCATCACTTGGATGTATGATGCTGCATTTCTACAGAATATTTTCTTCTCGAACTTGTGTGAGACTATCTGAAGGCAAAAATGTGCTGTGTTTAAAATCTCCTTTAAGTTGCTATTAAGTTATTTCAATCCCTACAAATAGGGTTGCAAAATTCTTATTTTTAAAGACTGGAAAGACAACCAGATTTAATGCAGTTGAATTTCTACCTGCACATTCAATCAATCACATGCACATAGCACACTTACTGCAGGGCGACTGAGGCCACGCCCCCTACATGCACTGTACATTCTTCCATAACATAAAACACAATTTTTTTTTTTTTTATCATTTCCATAACTTCCTAGTAAGTTTCCAACTTGGAATATTTCCAGGTATTTTATTCCAGATGAAGTTCCCATGGAAAGTTTCCGGAAAGTTTCCCGCCTTTTACAACCCTACCTAAAACGCACACTCAAAAATTTATAGTCCATATATTCCCCCTCCCCGCCCCCCACATTTTACACTGAAAATCGGAGCTGGGGTTGCAGTCTCTCCTCAACTCACCTGAGCGATGCCGCCCACCATCTTGCTCTTCACCATTACAGCCTGGTCATCCTGGGCATCGAAAGCAGCCTTCTGAGCCGCTTTCACTAGATTATCCGAAGCCTTCTTAACAGCGTTACCAGCCGCCTAGAGAAGCAACAACAAAAAAACAGCAAGATCGTTTCAACCCTTTCACAACACGAGTTATTAATAAACAATTCTACAGAACTGTTTGATGAACCCTTTAGATTACACAATATTCGGTTCTCCACTCTGCTTGTGCAAGATTATGATTGACTATCAACACTGATGAGATCATCACTGGTTCTAAATAATACATATTGCTAAATGAAAACCAGATTTTGAAGCCATAGGCCTAGATCCCCAAACTTACTAATGATTAGACTTTTTACACAATGGTAACCCTCTCAGTGGACTGAGCGTATCGTATATCCTCAAACATGTATGACAGTAAAATGCAGGCCTCCTGAGCCTGCGGTGAACCATAACACTGCTCCTGAGAAGTCTTTAAAAGGCAATGTAGAGTGAAAGAGTGGTTTGCCGATGATTCACTCGAAACAAAACACACATCTAAAGTGACTCCTCTGGCAGCTCTTCCTCAAACATTTTTTTTTTCTTCATTTTGCCTTTTGAGGCAGTGATGCCAAAAGATTTCTTGCTTGCTACTGGAAGAGATTCAAGTCTCCTTATCCAATACTAGCATTAGACCAAGAACATGAGCTATCATCTCATTTTGTTGCCAGTGGACAGCACTGTCAGACATACGTTATATTTTACCATCAGCATGTAGAAGGTTACTAGTAAATTGCCCACACATCTCAAAATTTAAAGGAGCACCTCAGGCGTTTTTGGAAAAAAAAACTCTTATTCTTGGTCCCATACACTGAGAAATTATCGTGTAACAATGCAACAATGAGTGCTCTTACGTTCCTACTGTTTCCTTCAGTTCTAAACCTCAAGTGTGGATGGAAGGTCAAAACAGATGGAAAAAAAAACATGCGTTTCCAAAACGTATTAGTGTTGACATGGCCTCGGAGGTGAGAAACAACCAAATGGCTGAGGAAATCCTCGATCTGCGCATACGAGCAGGGTACAGCTGCCGCTACTGTTTCAGGGAAGACTAAGACTCTGATGATTGAATAGGAGAATTTAAGATGCCTTAGAAGTGCCACAGTCTTAAGTGGTTAAGGCTATTTGCAGACTCTTAAGACTCCCAGCAGGATTGCTATTGATACAAGTGCTAATTAATTTAGGAAAACCTAATAGACCTATGAATTCTCAGGACAAAAATAGGCTGAGCACCATCAAATGTGCAACGGCTCAAGTTCAACGCTTCACATGCATACTTGGTTTTAACAGTACAATCTAAAGGGTGGTTGTTCTAACACTTTAATACCCCAGAAAAGTTATAAACCGAAGTGAACAGTATTAAAGTGCTAGATAATCCATGCTGAGGCATCCCAGAGAAAACAACTGACCCTGATGACGGGTATAATGGGGCTAAACATAGACCAAGCTGGGACAGTTGGACATGGATGGGAATTCCATGTAAGCCTAGAGGGTAAGACCAGAGACTATTCCTGGCTCCAGATGCACCTTTAGCATTGGACATTGTGTGGATGGAGCAAAATAAAAAAAGAGGGGTCTTTCTTTCTTATAAATTGGCACCCATTAAAACACATTAAAAGATTGAGATGGCTTTCCCTTCAGCTTTGGCTTTTTCACGGAAGAAAACTCACCAAAAATTCAAACCCTTGAGATCATACTCTTCATACATTCATCTTTACAAATATCCACAACTGACCTGCAGCCTCTTCATGGTTTGAGAGTCCTGGTCAGCCTTGACCTTGCAGGCCACAAGCAGTTGAGCTGTAGAAGCAGCCACTTGTTTGGCTGAAGAAATCAGTTTCTCCTCACTAGCGTGGCCCTGCACTGCCGAATTCGCAGCCTCGCACAGGTTATTGGTTGCTGCGGCCACCATGCGGGCCTGGAAAACAAGAACACGTTTTCAAATGAGGGTTTTATTACAGGTTTACAAAGTAAACATGATGTCATGCAATATTTTTTTTCCACCACATGAGAAAGCAGACTTCACTTTTTAAATATTTATGAGCTGTTTTTTTTTTTCTTGAGAATGTAAAAAGTCAGACACGCATCTTCTCCAACTTAGTAAGGAATAAAATATATTTTTTCGCAATAAGGTCTGAATAAAATTTGCGATCATATTAAAATGTTAACAGCTGATTTAATATCTTCTCGTAGAGTTTCCAATTAATGAGACATGCTACTGTTTGTGTTACAGGGCTTTAAAATACCACCTGCCATTTGAGAAACGGATGGCCTTAACTCCGCAAGAGATATTTATCCAGTCTAAACAGTACTTACAGCTGAAATGAGACCCTGAGACCACTGTCCATCATCAACCGCGTTTGCTGGGATGGCGCCGACCTGAGCGAAGAGGCAAACGCACAGATGTTATAAACAAATTAATATTAATCCTATTAAACCAAACACCACTGTATTACGTGTTATAAAAGTGCTATTACGTGCTTTTCACAAAATCTGAATATATTTTTACCTTGCCCTGGGCCACGAGTTCTCTCTGTGCTGCAGATGCAGCCTTCACCAGCGCGCTAGTGGCTGCAGCGATGGACTTGGCTGCCTCCAAAATCTGCTCTTCAAAGTTCAGGCTCTCATCAGCCTCCTGTCAAAAAAAAAAAAAAAAAAACAAGCCTTAAATTCTGTCACAAGGCACGGTTTCAATTTTATTTTCAGCATGCTGGATGATGAACGACACAATGGCATCTCGTGACTGATGTCTGATGGCGAAATAAAAAATGATGCAAAGCACGTGAGACTTTTTTTAATTTTCCATATAATTTCAGGTTTACCTTTCTTCCCAGTGCAAACTGTTTGAAGCAAACAAAAACACGTCGACGTGTTGATTTACGTTCAAAATAGAGCATTAACAATATAAAAGCAAAGCCTCTTTTCAACCTGTCATGTTAAAGTGTTCTAGCTGTAGCATTACGCTGTCTTTCAGATAGCAATGTGATATTACATTTCCTCTGGTATTCACTTTAATCAAATGGAGGACTTTTCCTTCAATAGTAAGTAAGGCATTAAAGGTAGTAACCCAGTCCAAGCCTGAAACCCAACTAAGGGACAGTTAAGCTTCTAGCAGATGGCTGGCTTGGGTGTGATAGAGCTGAAAAAAAAAGAATTCATCTCACCTTGGGCTTAGCTCGTGGTTTCAGCTGCTCCAGTTTCTTGGCGGCAGCTTCGATGGCAGCCGCTGCACCCAGAAGCTCGTTCTCTGCAATGACTGTGGGATCCTCGGGGTCCACCCATTCAGTACCTGCCAGATAAACAAAAATGTCGATTTTCAAGAAAGTAAAGGTGAATATAAAATTTGCTAGGTCAGGTATGCTATTTAGATATTGCATGGATTTCAGAGAAGTACGAGGTGGTATCAAAAAGATTCGAGACCAGATTTGTAACACGCCAACAGATGGCAGCACAAGGCTTCACGCATAGTCACAGTGAGCACCGACCTTCACAAGTCAGAGGACATCGGTGCTATTCTGACCATTATCTGCTAAATTAAGACTAACAGATGAATTTGGGTATATTCCCATTGTTCTACCATTCTCTGGCAGTGAATTTGGGGAATGCATGTTATGCTTAATCTAAGTCAGGCGCCATCATGGTTAATCTGGAAAACCTGGCTGTGGTTGTGTGGGTAATATATGTATGACGATGTTTGTCTGGGTGCTGTTGTGCATCTTGTAAGCTACAGACATGTCTTTGTATAAGCACCTTTCATGGCCTCGGCTGCCTGGATGAGCTCAGTGACGGAGCCAGCCACCCGCTTGGAGAAGGTTGCTAGCTGCTGCTTCAGATCGTGAGTGGGCTTTTGGATAATCTAGAGAAATATGAAGAAACGAATGAGTGAAAAAGGGATGACACAACAAAGAACAGGGCATACTGGCATAATGTTTAGTAATACCGTTTGTGAATTTGTTTTGTGTGTGTGTGTGTGTGTGTGTGTGTGGAGTGAGTGAGTCAGTGAGAGAGATAGAGAGAGAGAGAGAAAGAATGTCCTCAGAGTGTCCTTTAGAGCTGTGCTGGAGAGAGTATAACAGGTGTTTGTCATTAGTTTGGCGACGATGAGGGCTGGCAGGCATGTCGCTCGCTGCCCATTCAAAACTAAGGACTAAGAAAAGCTTCACCCCCAGCAACACACACACATTGCATTAAATACATATACACACTATTTTCAGGAGAAGTGTTGTGTTACTTAGAGGTACCATCAAATACACACAAAACCTTAACTGTATACATTAGAAATCATTCTCAAGCTCTGAAAGTGGAAATGATCGATTTATCGAGACATCGAGTTGCCATCATCACACGTTCGGGCACATGGTTATTTCGTTAATAACAAAACCCATGCAAGTAATTTTCACAAAATAATCCACTACGTGTAACCTCATCTACCTTTATTGCACTTTATCACATCAAATAAAAAGAACATCTCAATCTTTAAAAGTTTTTAAAGTACAGCTCCAGCATCTGATATTAAACCTACTTGATCTGACATCACCTTCCTTTTCATATGGTGCTGATTAGCATTAGATTGTGCTTTATTGTTAAAATCTGACCCTATGACAGAATATTTCTCTCGGCACTCAGACTATAGCGCATTACTCCCTCCTCTGTCATGAATGCTGTTCTGTAAAATACAAACGTTAGAGCCCACACTGTTGTTTAAAAAAAAAAATACTAAGCCACCTGTGAGTGGATAAGAATATCTCTTCGGGTCAAAGGTTGTTAATCTATTTGGATAACACACACACACACACACACACACAATAAAGGGCACACACTCGTGCACATCAGTCAGCTCCTACTCACCGGCTACCAGAGTGAACAAAGAAACATATACACCCCAGTCGAACAGAAAAGGAAATAAAAAAAAGGGGTCAGGAAAATACTATTCGCAAATGCAGCCTGTTTGCTAATCTGCCACGTATATACTGTACTTAGCAACACACTCATAGCTTTTTCCTAGTGTGCTGACAGTAAAGGCCTCTTGCACCGGGTCATTTATCCCAAGTGCAATTTTTACTTGAGATTATTGCACATCTCATTGAGTGCAAAAGCTGTTTTGGGACCAGGGTGAGGTCCAGAACCGATCCATACCGATTGTTTTTACCGGCTTTCCAGTCCGCTGGCATTAAAATAGCAGCCTCTAGAGGCGAATTCCTGACACCACACGTTCTTTGTTTTTACTAAACTGCATGCTGCATGAAGTGCGATATTTATTACTTAATAATCATATAATTCTGTTTATTAATTAATATATGTATAACTAACATTTATAATATAAAAATAACGTTTATTTCATTTGGCAACTGTTTTTTTTTATTTTTTGTAATAAAAGTTCAGTACTAAATTTTCTTTTGGCTTCTCCCATTAGGGGTCGCCACAGAGGATCATCCGTATTCATGATCCGCATGTTTGATTTGGCACGTTTTTACGCTCGATGCCCTTCCTAATGCAACCCTCCCCATTTATCCGGGCTTGGGACCGGCACTAAGAGTGCACTGGCTTGTGCAACCCTACTGGGCGGGGGTCGGTTCCCTGACCGGGAATCGAACCCGGACCGCAGCGGTGAGAGCGCCGCATCCTAACCACTTTTTAAAAAAATCCAGTATCCATTTAAAAATATCGTTTGATTAATCGGTTATCGGCGAGTACGATCCAACCTAGTTATCAGTAAAATCCACGATCGGTCGATCTCTACAGTATAGGGGTATACAGGGTACAGGGTACACAGTATATCTATACACAATACAGCATCTGGAATTAACAAGACATAATTTAAACAAATTATTGTATCAGTAAATGAATATTAATGAATAATTTTAAAGAGGATAAACTGACACACGTGGGAAACGGCATAATCTTTAAATTATTGAGCTCAGTTCACAGCGTAGAAGTGTAAATATGCTGTAAAACGTATGATGCGTCAAAACATAATGAGAAAGCAAGAAAACACCTAAATATCAAATGGCAGTCCAGGCATTTCACACATACTCCCATTGACATCCCCCCCGAACTCCTGAGACATATGTGTAAACGAGTAACAGGATCTTCTCTAACTGTAGCAGCTGTAAACACTATGGCCAATTAGGAGTACTAGCTTACCACAAGCACATGCTCCAGGAGACCAAGGTAGCCGTGGGAGCACTCCCTTCCAAAGCGCAGGGCACGAGCCCTCACCTCCGGGTTTACCTCTGGGTGGTAAGCTGCTTGCTGTAGAGAGACAATTGAATAATCATGATTTAAAAAAAGTCTAAGAAATCCTTTGAGAGAGATGTTGGCTGGGGTGGAAGAGTTTGTGACACCTTGCAGGAGTGCAGCATTTCGGCGATGGCTCTTCTGCTCAGGTTGGCCGTAGCGATGATGTCCTCCTGGCGACACGAGTTTCCTGCAGCCACCGCTTTGGCTGTGGCCTGCGTGATGCCTTTGGTCATGCGGATAAACTCCTCGGGAGTAGCGGTTTTTGGAGGCGGATCAGGACTGCTAAACACCTAAAAAGCCACAAGATACTTGGTCATCATAAAGCAAACAAACAGCCCCAGTGACATTTAATGCACGGCCGCTAAATCCTGATAAATAATTGAATGGAACTGCGAGCAATTTTTCAGTACTAACTTCTCAGTATCAGGTTCAGAACATATTTTTCTGGAACACCAGCTTTGATAATAGAGCTGGCAGTAATTGCAATAGCTCATTGACAGGGACTTGATTAGCAGATTCTCCAGAGAGCTGAAGAATGAGTAATGAATTTGAAGCACTAATGGCCGCCTTCACATAAGCCTAAGAGCTTTAATAGAGCACTACAATTAAGCAGCAATGGTCTGACAAAAAAAAACAAAGAAAGGATGAATTGTTCAGCTGCAGGGATGGCTGTGGATTAATCATTAGGATTCAGACAGTGATCTTCTTCTAAAAAGCAAACATTCAGTTCAGTGACATGGTCAGTTACCGAAAATTTTACCTCTCTCAATCAGACACTAGTGAGATTATTAACCTTTTAAGTGTTTCAGCCAGTGCTTAATTTAAGTGAGAGGATAAAGTGAATAAGTTTCTCACAGTCAACTCCTGTTTGATGTGCTCAATGGTGGCCTCCAGTGCTCGTGTTCCTTTAGTGGCCTCGTCCTCCACAGCCTTCACAGTCTTCAGCAGGGACGTGACGTTCGTAACCATGACCTAATGACAGCAACCAGTACTGCAATTTAGTTCAGCCGTATAACACAATTAAAGCACAAGGAATATAAAATAAGAAAAAACAGACAATCTTTAAAATTTACCAATATATCACCAATATATGACTGTCCTGATCATTATTCAGGTTCTTTACATAAGATCTCATTCTTCCCATGAGTAGGCCACGTAATACAATGTGCAGGGAGGGGGATATTTTTGTGTGTGAGAGCTGAGATGTTGCGAAACACCAATACACTGAAAAACCATCACTCCCAGTTAGGAAAGTAATGCAAATGCAGTTTAATACAAAACCTATACATCCTAGAGTGTACAGATCTGCAGGTGTCTGCTTACACTGTCAAATGTAGTATTCTTTAAAATAATAAAAGACCAGACGTGTGCATCTAAAAAGAAGCTTCAGGTTTAGGTCTAAATCTATCAATCACGTTCAAAATCCGGATTTCTATATAGCTGCTATGAGCTATACACCAGTGGCTCTCAAACGCTCCACTAAAAATGTCTGATTTATTGAAATATCAAGTTCTAAATGAATAACATCAAGTAAAAAAAACAAACAAACAAACAAAAAAACACTAACTGATGTTTTAATTTACTTGCATTAATTACCTTTATTTTTAATACAGAAAATCATAAATGAATATTAATGAAGAACACAACTAAATAACATAAATCTTGCCGTTTGCCGTTTATTTTGCCCTGCCTGTCATGAACCACTGTGTTACGATGTTGTTAAAAGCGGGATAACAAACAAAATGATTAGTAGTGATCGCTATTGTAGCACCAGTGCAATACCTTTGCAGAGCCCTTCAGCTGGAGCATAGCTGGGTCATCATGAGGCTTTCCGGCTGCTGCCTTGGTGGTTCTGATGAGGTCACCCAGAGCTTTAGCCACATCTTTGACTGCGTTGATCAGGACCACCTGCAGCATAGAGCACAGCTTTGTTACTCTGAACAGCAAAGGAAAAAAAAGGAGAAATAGTGACATCTACTGTTCACATGCATTCGCTTATTCGGATGGAACGGTGTAATAAATAAAACACTGCAATAAACGCAATCCAATAAACATCAGACATGAAAACAAATAAATAAATAAATGAATTAAGAATTTTATGGAGTAGTGATGTAGGTAATAGTGAAGCAGGCAAATTAATTATAACTTAGGTTGCGAGTGTCACCTATACTGAAGTGTTCTGCAAAAGAGGACATGAGCTTTTTAAGTTGGTCGCATTAAATATAATAGATTTATTACCATAAACTAGACTGTTTGATGGCTTGTCCATACATTAGAAATGTAACCTGTACCTCTGTACACTCTGCCTCACTGATACTTATGCTTCTCAAAACAGTAAACAACTATTTCCTGCATTTTCAAATGTTTTTTCCTAAGAATCTTTTTTTTACAGCTGCCAGAGGAACAAAAGGAAGAAGAATTGTGTGCCAAAATGCAGTGTGCACCGCCAGTGCGCTATATAATGACATAGAAGGAACCATGCCGGCCTACATTTTGTGTCTTTTTTCATTCCCAACGGGACAGACATGAACACACACACACACACACACACACACACACACACACACACACACACACACACACACACACACACACACACACACAAAATACGTCCTGATGAGCAGAGAAAACACACACACAAGCAGTACCCACATCCTGACCAAGAAGAAAGCCACAGGAAGAAAAAAGGGTCTTGTTTGTCGAGAAGAGAGAAGTTTGGAAGGTGGAAAACAAAGAAAAAGGAAACTGAGTGCAACAACAACAGTCTGTCTGCATAGCGATGTATCAAGAAGGATGGCATCTCGTCTCAGTGACGGCGTTAAGACCATCACATGCTACACATTATACACTTTTTTTTTTTTGCTCGGATGTACTAAGGGGGAAAAAAAATTAGCATGTAATAAGGAATATTTCACATTGGTGTAGGCTGAAGCTTGTACAGCTGGAACCAGAATAATTGACACCCTTGTTTAATATGGATACGGATGTGTCCATGGTGCGGTTAATTAGCTTACTAAAGATAGAATCTTCAAAGAAAATAATCTGTTAAAATAAAAAATAAATAAATAAATAATAAAAAAAAAACCCCAACAACAAAAAAGTCTTTAACAATTCAATTATGTCATGATTAAAAAAAATATATATTTAAATACAGTGGAACCCTGGTGTTCGAGATTAATTCGTTCCTGAAAACCGCTCGTGTTCCCATATGCTCGCATGTAAATTTTCCCATAAGAATGAATGTAAAAGCAATGAATCCGTTCTCAGACCTCAGGCGATCGCTTATTACAGCCATTGTTATGCCTAATTTAACACACAAATATACTTGTAACAAAAGTATAAAGAAAAAAAGTAATAAAATTATAAACAAAGAATTAAATAACTTTTTTGTTCTTAATGATTGTACTTACTGTTGAATTAGACGCGCCATATAGCAGACAAAAGATCTTGCGTGTGTATGCCACGTTTGTGCTTTTCTACAATTTCTTTCTTTATGTTAATGGCTATTCTTTTTACAACCTTCTTTCCAGCGCTATCGCTACACTTCTTGGGACCCATGATGCTAAATTTATAGTGAAATAAAACAAAAACACTATAAAAACAGAAAAAAGAGCACAATATTCACACAAGAGAACGACGAGAACGCACTCAGAACAATGTCTATAAAGCGACTGAGCGTGAAGCGTGGGGACGGAGGTGATGAGCAGAACGCGTGACAAACCAAACGTGGCAAAAGAAATGCTCGTCTTCCGTAAATATGCTTGTACTCCTACAAAGATTTTTACTAGTAAAACCGATCGTACACTGAAATTCTCATACTAGAAGGCACACCGGGGTTCCACTGTATTATTTTATATAAAAATTCCCTTCAATCAAATTGACTCATGTTTTCATTCTGATATTAATCTAGTTTCCCACCAAGACTTTTGTCCCTTCCATTTTTAAAGGATACAATAAATCTGGAACTGACTACAGAAAGCAATTAGGAAATATATTTTCCAGACAGGCATACAGGACAGCCGTACCTGTGTCTCAGGGTCCTCGGAGCCCAGGCTGGCGGCCCCCAGCTTGACCACATCGGCCAGTTTTGTAATGGTGTTGACTGAAGATTGGGCGGCCTGGGCCAGCTTCTCCTGACTGGCTCCTGCGCCAGACACCAGCAGCTTGGTGTCCTCTACCAGAACTTTAGCCGTCTTCAAGATGTTCTCTCTGGATGGATGACACTCGGGGTGTTACACAGATGATCATATCAACAACTGACATGGTTTAAGATATCGGAAGTCGTATTGGAGATCATGTTTGGAAACCTGTGATCGGCAAAGGTCTCTGCATTCTCCCGGTTGAGTGTACCCGCTGTGGCAAACATGATGGTGGTGTCAAGGTCAGCAATGATGCCGGCTACAGCACTGGCAGCTGTGATACAAGCCTGAGTACCGCGGTTACCGGCCTGCAGTGCGGCCAACACGTGAGACACCTGAAAGGACATTTTTTTTATTTAAATTTTTTTTAGATAAAACAGGATTCCAGGAATTTTCAAGACTGGAAACTTTCCAAGGAAATTAACAGGAATCTGCACTTGAGAGAACATAATCGGAAGAGCTGGAACTGTAAATATCTAAAGCAAGCAGTTATAAATGGAATAAGCAAAAATTTACAAATTGCACATCACATTAAAGCCTAATGACTTTTTATTGTCAACAATTGAGCACTTCACTCACTTTCTCAGAGACTTTGCGGGCAGCATCAATGAGCTCCTTCTTGGTGATTGAATCGTTGGGACTGCACTGCAGAGCTCCTGCCTTGGTGACCAACCCAGTGCAACCATATCCTAGTTCTGTTACCTGCTTCTTAATGTGAGAGCCGATCTACAAATTTGCAGGAAGGATAACAACTTTATTACACACAGATCCACTCAATAAGCATGTACAGGCTGAAGACACCAAAATAAAATACTCAGAAGAATGAGGTAAATTCAAATGAAACCACAAAGAAGGACAACAGTGTTACTTGTTACCTCATCGCTCTCAGCAGTGATGGCAGCACATCTAGCCTCTGATGCCAAGTCACCAAACTCGGTGGTCAGCTGATTGGCTAGGCCGCCAAGCTCATCGGGGTTGGCGTTTGATTTAGTGACCTGGTGAGTCAGGACATGAAAAGTGGACCAAATTAATAACTACTCCAAATCACTTGTAATTTTTGTAATTGTAATTTCAACACCAAGAGCGTACCATCTCCTGCACAGTGACTGCGATAGCCTTGGCAGTCTTCACCATGGTAGTTTGGTAATCCACAAAGGTTCCTTCAGGCTCCACTCCAGAGTCCTCCAATTTGTTGAGGGCCTGGGTAATGGAGTCCACCATGCCTCCTACTGCTCCCGCTGCACTAGCTGCTTCAGACATAGTACCTCCCAGGTCATCAACAGCCTCCTTCATCATCTGCACAGACTCCTCCAGGGCTTCCTGGGTGTGGGCCGCCTGCAGGCAAAATCGAGGAGACAAACAGTGAAACTCTATCAGTCTTACTACTGAATATGAAGCAAAGGATTTAAGATCAAATAAATGTAAAATGTAAAATTTAAGATTAAATAACTCAGATTAATGCCCATGCGCCCATCGTTTTTATGAGTCTCGCGGCATAGATTCTTTTGCCTTTGATGTACAGCTTCAAGAATTTTACATAAACTGAGAAAATCCTGACAACTACTCATATTGAGGGAGTGAATGAATGAAGGATGGAAAGAATTATGACATTTGTTAGGATATGCTGAAATAAGTAGAAGAGTTAAATAGAACATATCTTTAGAATTTTGAGTATACACACACACACACACACACACACACACACACACACACACACACACACACACACACACGCACGCACCTTAGGGTTGCCGCCTGCTTCTTTGGCTGTGTAGAGCATCTGTAAAGCAGACTCTGCCAGAGTCTTTGTCTGGTCCAGCACACTCATCTGCTGCTGGCTGTTGAGTATTTTCGATGCAGTACCGATAGCTGCCATGATGAGTGGCTCAAAGTAGCTTGCCATCTGAGACACCTAGGAGACCAAGAACAACCAGAAACTTGAGCAACCACATAGTAACACACAACAGAAACCTTTCTGATTGGAAAAGTGCAAATGCCATTACTACAGATGATGGATGTGTATCGATTACTATAGTGGCTGAATAAACTCGTACCTTGTGTCCCAGCTGGGAGGCATCAGAGCGAGCTGCAATGGCCACTGGGTCGATCAGGTGGCTAATCTCCTGCACTGAGGCTGCCATCTGCTCATGCAGAGCCTGAGACAACAAACAAGATGTTTTCTGCTAGATCCAATTGTCGTTACTTTCTCCCAGTAAATTAGTGCTAATTGCAATTGAGACTATGAGGTTATAAGAGTTTAAACGGATTCATGCGTGTTCTCTCTCTCACTATAATATTATACATACATACATACATACATACATACACACACATATACACACATATACACACACACACTGTTCTGTGTGTATTCTGCAAGGTTGATACACACCTCATGGGAGAGGTCATCTCTGGGTGAGAGTTGTTGGCTAATGGCAGCAAGAGAAGCCTGATCCACTTCACGGATGCAGTTATTGAGAACCTCGATGGCCTCATCACACTCTCTTTGACCTGGAGCATTGTCTCTGTAAGCATGGAACATGCAGAGCATCAGCGATGAACTCGAGAAGTTTCGAACTGACAGCGGTTAGGCAACAGCTAGTAAAGAGTGTGGGCAGATACTGAGAGCATCTAAACTTACATACTGTTACATATCTGGAAGTTTAGTCAAAAAAAGTTGAAGCAAAAACCGCAGACATTTTTAGGACATGACTACATCCGGTCTACTTTACGTTTACGTGTCATTACTGAATAGTTAAACAGTTCTGCAGGTTTTGTTTTTAATGTTTTTTTTTTAAGACAATTAAGAATGAAAAATAAGACCTTTATCACGACATCAAAATCACACGCATAAATACATTGTTAGCGACTGGCCTTAACCGAGCCCTAAACCTTTTATTTCTCCAAGCCAAATATCGCTTAACTTAACAATAGCTGAAAAATAAAATCCGTTTTTACGTCTCTGGAACAAACGAAGAGAGATTTGCAACAATAACAGAAAGCTGATTGGCTCTTGCATTTTGGCGTCATTTGTAGTCGTGATACGCCGAATTATATTTGTACTAGCGAAAGAAAAAACTTCACCACCACTAACAAAAACATTCTAAAGTGCCGAGGGAGCATTTCAAAAAGCATTAGAGGAAGCGTTACATGGACATTGGAAAACTAAGGCCTGTTAATAATTATTTAAGACCGAGAACAGCAAATGAAAGACTTTTTAAGGCCTACAATTTAACCCTGGTAAAGCATGGCAGTACCTCATGTTGGTGATGAGCTTCTTGATTGAGTCAGACACAGTCCTGGAGTGACCAGCCAGCACGGACCACTTGGGCGGGTCTTTGGGATTCACGGCCAGTGAGCGTGCAGTCTGGATCAGACCTGTTGAGCTCTCCAGCATAGTTTTAGCTGCAGCCACAATGGGCTCCATGGCAGCCAGACCCTACGTTCAAGTGGACACACACACACACGCACACACACACACACACAATCATTTGAATCATTAGTGTAATAAAGGGCCCAGCTCATAGCAATGTTACTCCTAAGTTTACTTGATATGATTTAATATAATCATAAATCCTTAATCATTAGGTTTTACTAGACTACACACAAAACTGACAACACAAATGTCTCCTTGAGTATTAGATACAAGTGTTTGTAAGTAATCATGATAGAAAAAAAGTTGTACCTCTGGGCTGATCTGTGCAGGCACACTGGCAAATTCTGGGTTGGAAGCAAAGGCAGTGAGATTATCCACAGCCTCAATCAGCGGCCCTGTGGAGGCCTTGCACTTATGCCTGTTCTCCTGGTTAAAGGCTCCATCCAAGGCCTGGGCGCGCGCACACACACACACACACACACACACACACACACACACACACACACACGGTCATATTCACAGTGTATAAATGCTCCTTTCTTACACCTCAAACAGTTGAATCACATCTGATCCCAAAACTACCTGCTTGTGACGCTGCATTGAGGTGAACCACTTACTTTGATTGACTTGACAAGGTTAGCGGTGCTGTTTGCCACTTCTTTGGCACTCTGGACAAACTGTCGCTTAGCAACAGGGTTTGATGTTTTGGAGGAGGCGAGGCGGCAGGCATTGCACAGGGCGGAGGTGTGTTTGGCAACAATCGTGGCAGCGGAGAGGACCTTGGGAAATGCATAGGTGTGAAATAAACTTCGGAAAAGTCTGCTGACAGATTTGACCTTTTGATGATGACTTTTTTTAAGCAAACACTAATAATAGAATATCCCCCCCCCCCGAAACAAACAAAAACAAAATGTAGAAAATTGTATGCAATGAATGATGGCAGGCAAAACATGTCTTGTATTTGTCGTCAAAATTCATATTAGTTCTGCTAGCTTTGCTTAAAAAACAAAGACTTTTCTATTGATTGTTGAAAATATAAAATAAATAAGTGCTTGTCTTGTAGTGTGATAAAAAACTAATTTGCCTCACTGACGCAAGGGAAAGGCAAGAACATGAATAGAATGGGGAGGAAAAAAAAGACGCAAGATAGCAGATTTCACTCTTTCAAGTACATGGAGAAATGAACCACCAGGACACAATATGTCCCTGTGTCAGGTAACCGGATTGCAAAAAATTACATCAGCATTTGGAATTTTAGTGTCACTTTGAGTGACACTAATCTTCTGCGCGTGGAAAAAAAAACCCAAATGCGAGATGATTTACAGCTTTGAAATCTATAGAGGGATGCTTCACGGAGTAACAGCATGCATAAAAAGGCTAATCACTTCCTTTCAAAATAAAGCTGAGAAAATTTGTGCTGAATGAATGATACCTGGGACTGTGTGCAGGCAGGGTCCACCAGGTTCTGACAGGCCATCTGAATGGATTGTTTGGCTTTGGCAAACTGTGTCGGATCCACCAAACCCTTCTGTCCAGCATGGCTGTTCGGGTCAGAGACACCCACCAGATACGCACCCTGTAAGTGAGAGAGATTTGCGTGTAAACGGAGGGATTTTAACTTGATTCCAGAAAGTCTTGACCCCATATCTGTTATTACACAGATGTATAGCAAGTGTGTAAAATTATCAGTTCATATGTATATCAAAAGGTTCAAATCAGGGATAAATAGGAAAAACAATTTTTTTGCCATTATGAACTTTGTGAGTGTGTGTGCAGTCAGGTGGCAGGAAAAAAAAACCCTTCTTTGACTTTTTCTACAGTCCAAATAACATTTTAAGTTTCAACAGGCTTAGTTTTGTTCTCACTAGAAGAACCACATCATCCAGTTCAGCTTCTCTCACCATCTGCCTTGGCAACAACTCGCACACAAGCTTTTCCAAATGACTTTCCTCATTATTGTTCTACTAGAAATCAATGTCGCAATAAGAGTGTGAAATGCTGAACCACAAAGGTTCACTTATATAGCAGCACAGAGAAACAGGGAGCCTTTAAACATGACTCATCATCATCAAAGCCATTATGAACTTCCACTCTGTGAGTGTGAGCAGTCGGGTGGCAGGAAAAGAAAAAAAACAAAAAGAAAAAAAACCAACACAAACGACACAAAAGAGGATTGTGTGTGTGTTTTTATTATTATTATTATTTTTTAAGTTTGGTCTCTAATGGTGCATTTAAATCCCTTTTGAGCCCCATTTCTGCCTCGTCTCGGAGTTGATGTTTATGAAAATATCTTTTAAAGTGTACAAAAATACACAGGACCTGCATGTACTGTGCATGCAAGAAGCTTCAGGTATCAATACAATACAATACTCAATCACCAGCAGCCAAAACCATGTAATATATACAGGATGTAAGCCAATTGTAAATTGCAATGTTAGAAAGCAAAGAGGGTCAAGGGCCTAAGAGTGGCAGATTGGCGATACTGGGGCTTAAACCTCCAACCTTCTGATCAGTAACCCAGATGATGAACCCGTGATCTATAAATATAAAATATGGAAACAATGGCAATTGCAAAGCAGACTTCTAACTGTGCTCTTGGGGGGGGAGAATGAGTAGGAGCTACTACTGTGTCTTCCTACACTAAACACAACTCAAAAATAAAACTCAGCATGACCAGTTTATTGCTGAAAGCGCGCAGCGGCAAACAAACGATGCAGCAAACAGTGGCTTAGTGAGGAAAAAACGTGCAGGTCATTTCAAAACAACTAACAAGTACGCTCTCCTTCATGCAAACAAATTAGCTATACTCTCTGCTCAAAACCAACGCGATCCAATCCGATAGAACTCGCTAATCCACTCCGTATAAAATCAACTCACTAACATTACCAGCCTATGAGCATGCCCATCTGTGCTTTTCAGGACCACCACGTAAACCCTTATTTATCTGTGCGTGAGTATATTACAAGCACACGGGTATTAATAACAAAAGTGAGTAGTATGTACTTGTGCATCACTTGTGCATAAAAATCATAGTAAAAACTAAGGCAGAACAGACAAATGAAATGCAAATGGCTGTTTTTTTTTCTCATTTGCACCCCTTCTCCCAAATCCAGATGTGTGAGATACCAGGAGACCGACACACTTCTCTCTGAACCGGTTTAATTAAGTTGAGGAAACACGGTAGGATAAGCCAGGGAAGTAAAAAAACAACAAAAACTAAGAAAATACAGTATATACATGTACAAAAATACAGTGATGCTCGTTTACCTGAGCAGCCGCTTCGGTAAGGCCACACAAGGCTTTGGAGGCAGAGCCGACCGCGTCTCCAAACTCGAGCAGGTTACTGTTCTTTGCGTTGTGGGAGATGCCTGCCATCGCTTCACCCAAAACCTGCACACCAAACAACACGATGTCACATACATGGCTAAAAATACTTCATGGTCTGTGTTGCTTACAGACTTGAGATGACATGCAGGGAAAACAAGTCAGGAAGTGGGAGGATTCGCCGTGCACCTTGGAGTTCTCCATCACGCTGTCGATGCAGTCGAAATATCCCAAGTCATTCACTGCCTCTGTTGGGTTCTCCAGCATGCCCCGCACCGTCTACACACACACACACACACACACACACACACTCTTTAGGTTTAGTGTGTAACACAAGCTAATGATAAACTAAACTGGGTTGGACAGAATATTTTTGCATTGCTGCCTGATTGGTTTGTGCTGCAGATTCAATCACTATACAATGACGTCACTATACACTTCCAATTACTAAATTAGTAAAACATAAAATGCAAATGCGGGGTGGTATATACATAAAATATATATCTAAATAATGACCACAACTTTTTCAACCTCACACTGCAAATCTCATCTACTCTCATCTACAAAGAAATCAGAAAAAAAAAAGAACACAAAATGTGAAAATGAGAGAAATACCTCCAGCTCCCTCAGTGCGTTGTCACATTCCTTCTGACCTGGTGCTTGCTGTGTACACATGGTGATCAGCTGGTTGATGCTGTCAGTCACGGCACTGTTAAAACCACCAGAGAAAGAACAAGAAGAGATGTAGAGAGAGAGAGAGAGAGAGAGAGAGAGATGAGGGAGAGAGGGAATGTGTGGGAGAAGGAGGGAGAGTTAAAGACATAGCGATGAGGAAAACACAGCGATTGGGGAGAGGGAAAGATATGGGAGTATAGAAACACAGTCCGCCCACACACACACACACACACACACACACACACACGTTACCACGCACTCGTTTCCAGCTCACTCTCCGTGCTGCTCTCTCTATCTCTCTCTCTCTCTGTGTGTGACTCAGCTCAGCTCTTGAGTGGCAATATAGGAGTTCGGTAATTCTGGCTCTGACAGGCCAGTCATACCCACTCACACGCATTACATAATTGTACCCTTTTTCTTTCAACAAGACAAAACTTGCACACTGTAACACTTCATATATTGCAAAACAATACTGATCATTCAAGACATGTACAGAACTCTGCTGGAGACAAATGCGGACGTACAAACTTTGTCTTTCAACCTATAACACTCAGTGGTGGATGAAGTAAACAAACCATGTACTTGGAATTATTACTTCAGTAAAAATGCCCCCTTTATTTGCACTTTCACTTTATTTGCATTCAAATGTACTTGAGTATCCAATTATTTATTACAGCTATAATGTTCGTATAATAATTTTTGTCACAAGACTCTTTGTTTAATCAACTGATGTGAAAAGACTCTAATGTGACTCTCAGCACTGATCTATTAATAGAATGATATTAATGACTCAAACACTGATTGTTTGACTGTGATAACAGAGGCTTTCGAAAACCATGACACACTTAAAAATAATAATAATAAAAAAATTAATGGTGGGAGAAAATAACGCAGGTGGAAGAGTGTTACGTTATGCTACAGGGACGTGAGCGTTTTTGGAGCAACTTTGGGGAGACGACTGAAAACTAAAAAGTGTGGACACAAAGATTTTTTTTAGACGAAGAACGCCGTTTTGTAATTTAAACGGATTAGCGTAGAAGGAGCCTTCGTTTTCTATAAAATATATATATATATTTTTTTTTTTTTTTTTTTTTAAACAAATTCTTTATTTTATATTTTAGAAAAGTGAATAGTGCAATAGTATGGAAACACAGATACTTTTCAATACTCTGTGTTCTTTTTTCTGCCCATACAAATCCAGACCTCTCTTTTCCAAAATGTTTAGGAACCCTGCACTTGACTGAAACAGAATCTTATCCCTCAGCTTATTCTGAATGGAACTAGAATAAAAGATTGAAAAGCAGAAATAATGTGCGAGGTTCTAACCGTGCAGCAGCAGCCAACTGGTTCTTCAGGTTGGGAGAATTGGGGTCAGTAGACAAAGCCTTGGCAGCCAACAGCAGTTTGCTGGATGACATAGAAATGGTCTTCAGGTTGGTCACCACCTGAGTCTGATCTTCTTTAGACTGCACAAAGAAAAGCAATTCACTCATCTAGGAAATATAGTGCAATCAAACTTGGAAAAAAACAACAAAAAAAACATCCATCTACCTGAGATTGACCAGCCATGTCCATCCCGGCCTCCAGGAAGTGGCTGAAGTCTTGGCCGAACTTGCCTGTTGCCTTGGTTAGGTCCTGTGTGGTGCCACGTGACGCCTGTACCAGCTCGTTGGCTGACTGGTTGAGGCCTGCAGCTGCCTGGTTCAGGTTTGCTTGAGCTTCCTGGAAGGTCTTTCCACTAGCTGGGAACTGAAAAGTGAAAGAGGGGGAAGGGAGCGTTATAGATAAACATGCTGAAACGCACACCACATTTATCCTAATAAATGGGTTCTGTAGTGTATAGTGCATTCTGTTAAACCTCAGATTTTTCCACCCTGTGTCTTTATCTACAACAGATCATCATTCGATTAAACCTACAGCCTATACAGCCTTGAGCCTGCTTTATTCTTGAAGTGTGATGATGTGAGCCAAAGAAGTGACAGCACTGCTCAAATACTCACAAGTGTACCTTGTGAACGTCTGGAGGATTAAAAGTCACTACTGGCACATGGCAGACTGCCATGTTAACCAGGAAATGCTCATGCCAGCTTGTCTGGATCGCTCACTTGTTTCCGTGCAGCAGCAGCAAGCAACCCACAAGCACCGTTATTTTCTTGGTAAAAACTTTCTGCCATTGATGAGATCGTTGTGTTTCAATTTAAAAAAAAAAAAAGATACATATAAAAGTATTGATTAATTTTTGTAAATCTGGTTAAATAGTCTGCAACCCAGTTTCAGGTAGAGGTGTTTGAAATCCACTGTGATTAAAAATTGAAATAATTTGGAAAAAAAAAAACCCCAAAAGCCCTGGAAAATCAGTAAGTATCATAACAGTAATTATAGTTATTATTATAGTTGGAGCCTTTTATACTTATGTACTATACTTCATGTTCAGCCTGTTGCATGACATTTGCATTACATACTGCCATTACATTTGTCATTTGGCAGACGTGCTTATCCAGAACGAATTCTTATTTATACAACTGAACAGGTAAGGGCTACAAGCCATGCTCAAAGTCCAACCACTGATCTCAACTTCCTATTACAATTTATTTTATTAAAGAACTGCACCGAACCTATGCTTCATGTTTATTTGCTTGAATGTGTAAAATCGCACTACATCAACACATGGTTGCCATCTTGCATACAGAAAGTGGGAACCCTGATTTACTGGCAAATCGATGCTAAATAACTTACATAACTTAGCTGTAGATGTAAGTTTTGCATTAATAGCATTAGTTATATAACAAAAATGTAACAGCTTACCATAAAAGCTTTAATCCTAGTGGAGAAAAAAAATGCGACTGAAACAAGTTTTTTGTTTTGTTTTTTTTAATGAAAACACCCTGCAAATTTGAAAGTCAATAGAATTGGAATAAAAAAAATAAATAAAATAAGTATTTATTTTCTCTGTGGCCTGGCAACGAACGATCCACGGCCCATTGTTTGGGGACCCCTGCCCTAATATAAAGACGTACAGTAGGTGCGTGCTCACCTGGTCAGAAAGGAGCTTTTTGCTGGCCTCTCCGACAGTCCTAATTGCATTATCCACATCTCTCTGTCCGGGAAGGGAGTTAACACAACGGTTCAAAGCCTGAGACACAGCTTTGGCCACCTGAATGAATGCACATCACACACACACCAGCAATTATCATCTGCTCTGACACTACTGCTAATAGAACACTAATCATAGATTGCTTGAAACACAAAACATTTATCTTTTCAAAAGTCTGACATCAGCAATTAAAGGGAAATCGTGCTCCTAAATATAAACCAGCTCTGCTCCAGAACTGCAACGAAAGCATTGCGTGTCTAACCTGAGCCAATCGCTGCTGACTCTCAGGATCTCCAGGTTTGGCGATGGCTCTTTTGGTCTCTTCGATGAGGTTGCCAGATTTGTCGAGGACGTCTCCTGCACAGTCCAATACGGCGTTGCATGATTGCCGGTCCTCTGTGCTGGCGGCTACTCCGCGGGCTGCAGATGCGAGAGAGCGGAGAGCCTGGGCCGCATCCCGTGCCGCCATGCCTGGGAAGGAGCATACAGGAATTATGAGCAATGAAATATTTAGATGTTGAATAATACATTGTTTGGTGTTATTATAAAAAAATTATTAAATGATACAATATTATATCAACAATTCCAGATTTATGGAACAATTTTTTTAATCCTAATACCACAACATGACCTTCATAAACTGCATGGTGCTGCATGATGATCCTGCATTTGTATAATTACAATCCGTTACAATTTAATTTTTTCAATTGAACTACATCACGGTTAGTTACGCTTTTTTTCACCACAGGTAGGGGGTGCTGTAGTTGAGATAATTTATTAACACAGAATGCACTCTCGGAATGAGCACAGAACTTGCCTTCGGTGGACTATTCAGGATCCAACAATGATTGTGAATGATTTGATCTTTTATTTGAGAGGAACTGCACAAGTAGCTTATATCCTTACCAGTATAATTCTCATTGCCCTGCGTAGCTTCACTTAGTAGCTGGGCAATAGCTGAGCTCACTGCTTTAGTGTTGGAGCCCAGGTCCTGAGAGCACTTCTCCAGCTGATTCACACACACACACACACACATACACACGATAAAAGACTGTGTTATTAGGTGAATTTCAATCACATTTGCACCGTGAAACCTTCAGACTGAGAGTGAGCAGGTTTTGAGCTTTTCATGAGTCTATTCATAAATTTGAGTATTAAATTAAATATAAACGTTAAAGTAAACAGTGATTTCTCAACAATAGTGCAGACTTGATCATTGTTTTCCAGAACACCGCTGCACTGATAAACCGTCACGTTCAACAGCAACTAGCTGAGAGGAAAACCTCCAACGTCTGCATCGTGTGTGTGTGTGTGTGTGTGTGTGTGTGTGTGTGTGTGTGTGTGTGTG
>JAAIIK010000027.1:4863420-4875904 GCA_014706435.1 Silurus glanis | reverse complement strand
GTGTGTGTGTGTGTGTGTGTGTGTGTGTGTGTGTGTGTGTGTGTGTGGTGGCTGCCCATGTGACAGGAAATGTGTGAAAGAATGGCAACAGAGCGTGGGAGCCTTTGACAAATGTTGCACTGTGGCTTGAGGGCAGAATAACAACCTGTAAGAGACAACAGAAATATGCAGCAACTTTCATTTTCTGTAATTTTTTTTATTCTTGAAGCTAAGGAAGTCCTAAAAAAAAGTCCACGGTTTCTGCAGCTTTCATTAAGACCTGTTTGAAATTATTTAACAGGGCAGGGAATTTAAGACTTTTTAAGGCCTACAGTTTAAATTTAAGACTATTTAAGACCCCGTGGAAACCCTGCAATTCGTGATAACGAGAAAAAAACGTAAGTATTTTTGTTAGTGAGAAAACTGTCGAGAAAAAGAAAAGAAAAATATTATAAGGCATGGCTTCTTAGGAGTTCGGTGTGTACCACTGATCTGTTATCAATTTAAGTAGCTCTATATTTATACAGGTATTGTAGTGTATTGTATTGGTGTGTGTAATTTAAACGGGGAGAACATGAAGGTTACCGTCTCTCCGGGAAGAGGTCTGAGTTTCCCTTCGGCTGCAGCGACTTTAGCCTCCTGCATGTCTTTCTCCAATCCCCTCACTGCATTCAGAGCGTTATCAATCTCCAGAGGACCGCATGCCTCCTGAGCCTGGAGGAAAAAAAATAAATAAATAAAAAGTGTTCGGGTTAGATTTTTACATTTGAGCTTCGTTAAGATGGCCCAATGAAAATGAAACTGGAAATATAAACACCACGTTCCTTTGTAAAAGCGAACGATGCAACTTATAGACAAATACCGTTTATTAGCATTACCTTTTGAACAGCTGTGCGGAGTTCAGCCAATGCATTGGCTAGGTTTTTGGCGCACTGGCTCAACTGCATGGCAGAGGCCTGATCACTAATAGTGGGAACTGTAGCCTTGGCTGCAGTCACCATCTTGGTTCCAGGCTGACAATGGAAAAAATAAAGAAAGATGGTAATGAGCAAAAAAAATAAATAAATCGTTTCTTCAAATTAAAGATAGGGTCCTGAAAAAAGAGTGGGCAAAAGAACCTGCACGAAATTTTGGCTGGCTCCAATTAGAGCAAGCTGAGCGCTGGGACTGTCAGGTTGTGCCTGGCTGCCTCTTACTCCCTGTACCAGCTGAGGGATCTGTTCTGCCACCACCTGTCAATCATCAAAAAGACATCAGGAAAAAATTGTAGATGCTGCAAATGCACATTAAAGCATGCAATAAAACACATCTAAGAAGTTGATTATGCAAACTGAAATAACCTCAAAGTGTGCTATTCAACACCATTCTCCTATTATTTTGTGGTATATGCACGTAGTAAATGCACTCAGAAATCCCTGTCTGAATATTTGCTAGATACCTTGACCTCAACATAATCCTACAGCGAACAGGAAGTGAGCGGTTTCCCCCACGAACGTACCTTGCAGCTCTGTACGAGTTGTTGCTGTGCAGCTGGGTTCTTATTTGAAGAGGCAGCGTGCTGGGCGGCAGCTATGGTCTGAGTTGCGGCTGCAGCGGCCTGTTTTGCAGCATTCTGCAGGAAACGGTTGCTTGGTTAGAGAGAGAACTATTTAAAACCTCACACCAGAGACATGTTGGAGACATTGAGAGTAGTTGCTACAATCATTGATTACTGTAGCTTTTTACTTACTTAATATTTAATATACTTTTATACTTATTTTATTTATTTGTACATTACTTTACTCTTTTATTTTTTTAAACTTGTATTGTATTTCTTTCATGTTTACAAGTTGGACAGTCGTAAAAAGCGATTCGCTATATGTCAGTCTGTATGAATGTGTGTGACAAATTGAATTTTATTAAGAGTGCAAATAAATGGTGATGGCAGAGGCACACACAATCACAGCTACAGATAAAATTGTGCTCAAAGTCATTGAGAAGTGCAAGAAGTAAGTCCATTGATGCCTCTGAAACCTTTAATTAAAAGATTAGTGGTGTTTTTAATACTTATTTTATAGATTCCAAACAAGCATTGGTGTAATACTGCTCCAATTACCCAAATTACACATGGACGTAACAATCCATTCTATTTTTTTGGTGCCAAAATCGAAATCAAAACACTGCCCTCGGGTCGTTTAATTTGAAAACAAAATGCAGCATCCTCATTTGGGATTCGCTCCGCTGTTCAAACAATCTCCAGGGAATTGAACTATTCCTGACAACATCTACACAGAACTGCCAGCATGTCCAATTACAAGAGCAGTGTTTTCTTGTTTTGAATATTTGAGATCACATGCACCTTTTGCTTCCTCACACGCTAGAGCACACAATCATATTTACTTGGCTCTTCTGCTCCCAAACACGTTCTGACCAGTTATAAACAGCATGTCATGAATAAAACAACAATCTAAAGATAGTTAACCAGTTTTTCTATCATACAACCACTCCAAGCTTACAGATTTATTATGAGCAGAAATCTCTAGAGACATTAAAAACCCATTTAAATAAATAGATTTACATTATCTTCATGAACTTCCAGAGTCAATAAATCTCAACAAGCTTATTAGAAAAGCATGTTCTGTCATAGGAATGGAGCTGGAGTCTATGGTTGAGGTGGTCTGAGAGAAGAATGTTGAGAAAACTTCTCAGTACCCTTGTCAAACCTCCTGCATGCGACACTGGAGTCCTTCCGGATCACATTCAGCCGTAGCCTCACACTATCACTGTGCTGTTATATGCATTGTCAAAATCCCACAATGATTGCAATGTATATTAATATAATACCATGTAGAATATCATATTATGTACATGTTCTCTAGCACCTTTTTGCAGTTGTGAACACTCTTTGAATATATAGAACGTTTAATTTATAATAAATTTTTCTTGTGATCGGAAGCAGTCTCTAGCAAAAGAATTTCGTTCAGGGTAAATAAAGTTTGATATTATCTTAGTGTTTGCGTTGAGAAACGTTTGTACTGCTTTCAGTATGAGCCTATGTGAAAGTCCAATCACGCCTTTGAAGACAGAATCCCTACAGAATCCTTTTCGAACAATTTATGTACCACGTAGTAGATAATTAATCAGTGAGGAACCTGGGTAGGTCATAAAATAAAGGATTTGAACTTTCAGATCCAAAGTCCAATGCCTTAAATACTAAGCTACCACCTCCTCATATGTTGAATCAGAGTGAGATCCAAAATTACCTTCTTTTACAAATTCCTGACTTTTAGTTTGGTTTTATAGCTGTCCTCACCTCCAGCTTGTTAACCAGTCTCTTTTTGATTGCGTTCTGTGCTGCGGCATTGGTGGCCATGCGCAAGCCCTCGGCGGCCTCGCGCAACTTCTGCTGCTGCTCCTCGCTGTCTGGGTTCGCGGCAGCACCCTGCGTTGGTGCACATACAGACATACGCACACGTTACGGTTATAACACAATTCAGGGTGGGACACCCGTATATACATAACCGTCAACCATATCAAATTCTTAAAACACAGGTACATGAGGTACAAGTAAAATGAAATGTTTGCTGATCATTTAATTATACCCGTACGCTTTATTTCCAACTGAAAGCTGGCTTTTATTATCGGCTTTTAACCTTCCACAGCTTTTAAAACACGGAACGGATTTAGACGTCGTTCTTTCGTTAACGGCGTTTTGGTAAGAAAACGTCTCCTCCACATTCGTAAAAACGGAGCGCTTATCAAGTCACGCACCTTGGCAGCCTCCACCATCTTAGCAGTGGCATCGGCTAGAAGCTTCGCGGCCGAGAGCAGTTTGCGAGAGTTCTCCAGGTCCGTCTCTCCCTCGGCGTCCGCTTTAATGGCGTTGACCAGGTCAGAGGTGGCCTGAGCCAGGATCCGAGCCTGTCGCACCATCTCACCTTTAAAAACCAGAGAGAGAGAGAGAGAGAGAGATTTGGATTTACTAGTACAAGCAGTATAAACATTTTTACTAAAGTATTGGGACACCTGACTTCTCCAGCCATATGTGGTTCTTTTCTCAAACTGTTATCGCAAAGCTGAAGGCACACAATTGTATAGGGTTCTTTGGATGCAGTAGCATTGAATTTTTATTTCACTTGAACTAAGAGACCCAAACCTGTTCCAGCATGACAATACCCCTGTGCACAAGGTAAACTCTATCAAGATATGCTTTGCATGGGTTTTAGTGGAAGATGTCCCGCTATAGAGCTCTGACCTCAACCGTATTTAACATCTTTGTGATTAATACGAAGTCTGACTGAACCCGAGGCCTCCTCACCTCACCTACATCAGTACCTGACTTTAATAACAAACAAATCAGTGGTTTCTCAGAAATGATAAATTGGTTGCAAAATAACAACCACAAATTCTAAACTGTTTTTATTTTATTTTGTCAGAATTCTGAACACAATCGTCATCTCCTTTTGCCAAACCTGCGTCTCCCATGGAGCTGAAGATGTTCTCGGTTACATCCAGGATGCGGTCGGTGGCTTCTCCGTGGCGTCCGATTGGTTGGCCTCCGCTGGCATACTGCTTAATGTGCTGCAGCAGTTCGTTAAGCGCCTGAGTGACACCTGTGGCGGCCACGCCCACTTGCTTTAGCAGCTGCTCGTCGTTGGTAGCCCCCTGTGATGCATCCACGCAACCTTCGACTGATTTAGCCACCAGTTTCCCTGCCTCTATCAGCTGCTCCTGACATACTGGAGAACTGATGGTAGGAGCCACCACCTGGATTTCACACAGAAGCATATGATTGAATCAGTGAGTCTTTCTGAAGAAATTATCTCCAATTGGCTGAACCCATAATGAACCATAACTGCACACAAACCAAAACCATAAAATAAGAGCAGTGAGGAGATAGAAATATGGTATACGTCGTCTGCTTGTGCTTTTTTTTTACCACTTACCCGCGTGCATGCCACCAGCTGAGAGGTGGAAAGGGCGCACTGTGTGGCAGCCGCGATAACCCGGTTTTGCTGGGCAGAATCTTCGGTCTTCTGAGCCACGTTCTTCGCCTTTAGTACCAGAGTTGCAGCTGCTGTAGCCACAGCTTTAGCCAGCTTCATAAGCATGTCCTGCAAAAACGTTCACGTGTTTTATTTTTATTTTTTTTACTACGTCTTACAGGCACCACTGATTCAGACTTGAGTTCAAACTGGATTTCTCTGGTGACTGATGTGCAAGATTGACAAGATGAATAAAATTTGTGAATGCAAATTAACCAAATTGTGAAATATTGGTATATGCTTAACATAAGATCATCTAGGCAGTGCCAATTATATCAACCGTCTATACTTTAAATTACAATGTGCATATTATCCAGACAAGTGATTCAGATTTTAATGATATCCGACAAACTGCGTACAAACTCTGATGCATACTACAAATAATCTGACTTCACTGACTGATACACCAAACAGCATATGTTTGTTACTGTAACGTAAACCTGAGGTCCTGAAATGAACGGAGAATCCAAGAGTGGAATGACTCCTGAATACTTGAAATTCTTTCCATAAGGGTGACAGTCTGTGACCACAATAGATAAAGTGGCATGTCAGGGGGTTATGTTTAAAAGTCACAGCTGGGAGTTTTCCAGATATTCAATGTAGATTTAAAAGCCATAATATCAAAGTAGGGCCATAAAGTCTGCTGGCGAATGAGGAAAAACGTGTTAAAATGTTTATTTTAAGCCATTATAAGACTATTTTAGTTAAATAAGATCCAAAAACATAGAATTCTAATGAAATATTCAATATTTAATACCAATAATAAAAATAATACCAATTATAAAAATAATAATAAAAAAAACCCAGTCTTATATAAATATAGAGGTGCACTTTGGTAATTAAATCCAGACACTTTGCAGCAACATGGAAGTAGGACTCTTGCTAGAATTCTACTTTTACTGCAAAAAAGTCACTCCTGCGATATCTAATCTAAATAAATAATCACCAAATGTAAAAACCGTTTCTAAAGACTATTTACCCATACATTTTTCTACAATAATCATAATTAATCTTATAGACAGTACAAATATTGCTGATTAACATATTTTGTGAGCAGATTACATACACTATACAATTAGTCAGACCCAACACCAGATGTTTTCACCCAACAATTATAAAGAGGAGGAGCAGGCTGGAGGCTCAAATAATAATATTTTAAGTAGGGCTGCACAATACTGGAACATTATACAGCTATTAAGCACGTGTGATTATTGTAATACAATTTTATTTTTACAATCGGATCCCCCCAATGGCGCTATTTTTTCGAAGCGCACGCAACCTATTGTGAAATGTTTCGTAAAAAAACAAAAAAACAAAAAAAGTGCTCAGAGATGGCAATCTTTGTCCAATGTTGTAACAATGATTAACCATAAATATATTGTGCAACCTTACTTTAAATGTGTAATTTCACAGAAAGACTTAGTTTCCAGTTTTGATTAAATCTTCTAGCTGAAAATGAATCTCGAAACGAAGAAGTTCTCTAAATTGGTGAGTGAAGTAATGCATTGTGAAGCCCACATTATGATTAAATGTGTTCTCCAACTAGAGTTTACTAAATGTGATGTGGAAGAATTAGTACGATTGGCTGGTGAAAATGAATTACTCGTCTTCTGAAGGCGTTTTTTTGTTACCAGCATTTGACTATAATGATGAATCCGTCTCGTGTGTCTGAATGATCCTCGACCTAAGGACTGGTTAAACGTCATGACAAAGAAAATTCTGATTAAATTTAGTTATTTCGATGGTTTTGAAACTGATGCATGTATGTAATTAGATATCCCACCTGGAACTGTTGGTCAGCGTCACTCTCTCCTATCTGCTGCAGCAGCTCTCCACTGGTCTGGCCCACGTTACCTGCGGCCTGTAGGAGGTTCTGGCGAGGCTGTGAAGGACACGATCGTGTTTAAATTGCACGTGTTGATAAAATGCCTGTGTGTTTCGGCAGTGGGATTAAGTTCGTGTGTTACCTCAGCGCTGGCAGGTTGAGCGGTCTTCAACATGTCTGACACGGCACAGGCCAAGTTACGGGCGGCACCCAGGAGCTGCTGTCCATTTCCACCCTCATCCTCCATCAGCGCTGCCAGCAACTTTACACCCTTGGACATTTCAGTCAGGTTGGAGGAGATGGTGGTTACTGCGCAACCCACAGCTGTATAATCCGTCTCTGCTGGGTCTCCTATAAGACAGAAAGCATGTTCTAAGTCTGTGTTGATGATTTGTACAGTATAAAAGCATTTCAAACAATCTCTGGGCACAGTGCTGATATTCCAAATGTCCTATTTGTGTGAGGATCATAGTTACAAACCAGGTTTATTTTTAAATAACGTTGCACTAAATAAATCCTGTTTGCAACCAAAGCATGCAGGTATGCATGCATGTGAACTCACCTGCAGTAAGGTTAACCATAGATGCTGTTCCTGCAGTAATAGCATCCACCTGAGAATGGATTTCATGTTTGGACTCATCCATTTTGTTCTTCCTCCAGGCTTGAGAGGCCTTGCAAAAAAAAAAAAAAAAAAAAAAAAAAAAAAAAAAACCCAAACAAACACATAAGAGTAGGACATATGATTACTACAAGATGCATATAACAAATAAGCTTTACTGCATACATGGTTTGGTTTAGTATAAAAAAAAAAAAAAAACGCATCTCACCGCATCGGTGCCCAGAGGTGGTAGGCTGTCAAAGTCAGTTAAAGAAGCCTGAGCCGCCTGCACCGCCTGCATACTGGAGTTAATGGTGCCTGTCAGTGCCTGCTGAGCGGAGGTCTACAACAAGAGAGGCTTTTCAGAAAATTTTGACTAAATCGAAAAATGCATTTTGTTCATTTAGTTAATCGTGTTCAAATGTTAAACAGACGCAATCCACTTGGTCAATAAAACTTACTGTGCTTTTGAACTGCAAAAACTAATAATAACAAGATATATAATTATGTATAATGATGTGTATGAAAATAGAAAACCCAATTTGATGCATTTGGCCAATATTCCTGATTCAACCAACAATCTGTGTTCATTATTTTGGTTAAAAACACTCATCATATCCTGTAGTGGTAATATCCAGCTGTAGAGCTCACCAGTGGTGGCATGTGCCCTGTGTGCATTTGGCCAATGGTGATTTGCTGCTTGGCCTGGGGCATGGAGCCCATCTGGAAGCTCTCTGGACCTCCCGCACCTGGCCTCATAATGACAGGCAGGGCCACAGAGCCGGTCTCTACCCTCGCCACCTTGTTAAACTGCTGCTGTAGCACTGTCGACCTGTAAGCAAAGAACACAAGACACAAGATAGTTTGTAATCATGAGATTAAAAAATCCTGTAAATGTAGTATGCAAATAATAAAATGCATAGGTTGGGGAAAACAAATTTATTAGGATGAAAAAAGACAAATATCATAAAAAAAAAATCCTCTATATTTGACTAAATACGATTACAAAATTTGCAAATGTCTTTTTATCATCTCTATAAACCTCTAATCAGTGTGGATACCTACTTGAAAAAGAATTTTCAGCTATTCGGTCAAAACAAAAACAAAAAAAAAAAACCTTTCTATCAGCTAAAAACAAAATTAATAGTAGCTGTCCCACAAAGCAGTATAATGATAGCCTGAATCTCTGTGCTTACTTTTTAGGTGAAACTGAATCCTCCAGCATTGTCGACTCCTCATCTCCCTCCAATCCAAAGTGGTCTTTGCTCTTTTTCTGTGCACAAAGTTCACACAGTTAGTTCCTGTGAGATTTGCCATGTCACATATGCCCTGAAGGGGGCACTTTGTTGCCAGGCTGTTCACTTCACAAAGGTCAAGCATTGAGGCTTGTTGTGTAATTCCACAACAGTCTTCTGTAAACTGCAGGCGGTATCTTCACACAAACATGCTACACAATCAATGCAAATAAGGTGTGTGGATCAAACTGAAAAACCGACAGGTCTGTTAAAAGACAATGGGGTCTATATTACAGTAAGTTAGTGTTCCTTAAGTTAGTAGCAGTTGTTTACACAGCGAACTAGAGTTAGAACTAAATTAGTTTTAATGTTAAAAATGACTGAACTGTTTAAACTTTAATGTTAAATGCCATAAATCCAATGGAAAGTGACAAAGTTTGGTCAATTCACTGCTGAATATGTTTTGTCCTCGAATAGACTCAATGTTAAACACAAGCATTATTCAGGATGAGAATGAAATAATTGTATTTGACAAAATCGATCGCCTGCCCTATTTTTAGTTCACTAACTCAGCTTGCATATTACTTGGGCAAGATGAGAAAACAAAATGAAAAAACAACACTCAGTATCACAGCTCATTTGGTGGAAAAAAAAAAAAAAAAAGCCTTGCCAACACGACATCCGTTAAACTTCGCATAAAGGGCCAGTTACCTTTTTGAGGATGATGTCGATGTATCCAGCAATGAGCTGTGCAATCTGTTCTCCTTCAGTGGTCTGGACTGAGTAGTACCCATCCTGATAATCTCCAAAGTCCTACAAAAATGACAGCATTCACAGGTCGTTAGGCTGCGAACAAAATCGTTTAAGAACATACGTAATCAAATGTGATACATCATTCTTAATCGTCCCTTTTTGCTGCCAAAACAGTCGCCACCCGTCTAGCATTAACAGCATGAACTTCTTTAGCAGTTTGAGTTACAGGAGCTCGTCTGTTGGATCGGACCACACGGACCAGCCTTCGCTCCACAAGTGCGTAAATGAGCCTCGGCCGCACATGACCCTGTTCAACACTGTTCCTTCCTTGGAGCACTTGACTTGATAGATACTGACCACTGCAAACCAGGAACAGCCCACAAGAGCTGCAGTTTTGGAGACGCTCTGACCCAGACGTCTAGACGTCACAATTTGTCAAACTCGCTCAATCTTTACGCTCGCCCATTTTTCCTGTTTCTTACACGTCAACTTTGAGGACAAAATATTCACTTGCTGCCTAATAAATATATCCACCTACTAACAGGTGCATGATGAGGAGATGATCAGTGTTCTTCACTTCACCACTCAATGTTATAATGCCAATGTTATGCCTGGTCAGTGTATAATATATCATGAACATCATTATCATTTAGAAGATATCAAATGTGTACTGAATAACTTTCTTTTTTGTATAAAGGCTTCCACCAAAATACGGACTGCATTACAATTGTAAAAAAAACTTGTACGACATTAACTGAAACCAAAAAAAAGCAAGGAAATCCTTGAAAGAATAACCCACAGACATGACGTCTGTCCACGGGTGGCTTCTTTTCAACACTGTGACGCTGCTTGGGAAAGATTAGGAGCTGGCCGCAGTCTTGATGCCAAGTGCGTTTCGTTCCCGGTTCAGATTTTAAAGACAGCTTCCAGCTCTTTGGTCATTTGCCAGGAAATAGTTTCCTGACTATTTCCCCAGATGTTCAAAAATTAAAATAGAACCCGACATGCACAAAGCTTCTTTATCCCTTCATGACGTTAAAAGGAAATAAAGAGAAAGAGAGAGAAAAACAACAAAAAAAAAGGTCCTTCGCAGGAAATCATGCTTTCATGGATATCGATGATATGAACCTGGAAGCTCTAGTTTATTATTATTGTTGTGATTATTACGGTTTTGATTAGCGAGTTTTGCTCCGTTTGCAAAATAAATATAGTCACACTTACATTGTTACAATGACATTTGGGAATGAAACGATATTTTCTGTTTTTGTGTATCAGAATAATTTTTAATAGACTAATTATGCAATTAGAGATGTCACAGGACACGGAAGCGAAATATAATTAGATTTATATAAAAATGTATAGAAAATAAATATTTAAAGTTTCTATATTAATAAAAATAAATAAATAAATTCGACTGAACTTACCAAGGTGAAGCTTTTAGGAGAGGCAGCCCAGCGCTTAATATTGGTCAGACTCCACTCTTGTATCACCTCCTTGGTCTTCTCATCCACCCTCATCACACACTCTTTGGTGATACCCAGCAGGCGAGGAACCAGCTTGTTTTTTCCTTTCATTTTTTCCTGCAGGGTGGAGACGCATTCAGCGATTAATCAACAACTATTCCTGTTGTTAAAATGCTGTTGTTGGGCAATAATAAAAAAATATAAAATAATTTACCTTCACTAAAAAGAAAGACACTCCATAGGTTTTAAGAGAGCGGGCCAGTTTGACGTAGCTGACTTTGGCTTCAATCTCGGTCATATTTTGGTAGTTCTTGTGTGCCTGGATGGTGGAAAGAAAACATTTAACATTCGACATACTTCAGTGTCAGTCAGAATCAGCCAGGATGATTGGTTACTTCATAGTAGCCAAAATTAAATATGTCCTTGGAAAGATTTGAACACCAGAATATATCCAAATATTACACCAATCCAGTGGAAAGAGATTAATACACATTTATCAGTCTAGTTATAAAAGTGCATTTGCAGCCTCAGGCTTTTACTGCTTTCATCTTTCCTAATAAAGCCCTATATAGACGCCATTTAAATAAATGTTTTGGGGGGAAGATGCTGCTGAAAGTGTTTTTAATTTGACCCGGTTTACCTCGTATGTTTTCAGTCCATAGCTAGACCAGAAAGCACAGCCACCACCAGAAGACAAATCCCTGCTGCACACTTTTATGTTTGCCCCATGATAACCTCAAAACCTACGTCAGCATACTAAACTCAAACCCCTTACCTGGAAAATCTTCTTCTCCCCTTTGTTCTTCACATACTCTTTGGGTAAAAACTCTTTCAGACTAGAAGGGAATGAAGAACGTGTTTTCGTTTGAGTGAGTATGTACTTTATTTCTATAGCAACTTTCTAGAGAAAGCGTCAAAAAGTGCTTTATATCCAATATTTAAAAAAACACAACGATTAAGAAACATACACAAAAAAACAAAAACAAACATAGCAAACAATTTAAAAGAAGGCAAGTTTAAACAATTAAGTTCTTAGCAACCTTGTAAAAGTGTCCACAGATCTGAAATTCAAGGAAAGAGCAACTTGGAAGCAACTACCTCAACTTTGATCTGGAGCGAGGAACAACTAGTAAGATCTATTTTGAGGATCTCAGATTCCTGCTGGAATTATCAGGTTGCAATAACTCATTTATATAGACAGGAGCTTGACCATGCAATGCTCTAAACATGAAGGCATGGGTTAATTGCTTAAATAAGGTTTAAACATGTATTATTATGCAGGAAAAAAAAAACTGATGAATGGCTCAGATTTAATAGTATTCTCAAATACTTTGATTTGACTTTCAATATATATGAGATACAAAAATTGAACTGAACAAGCAAAAAAATTTAATAAAAAATATATAAAAAATAAAAGGGGGTACAACTCACTCAAGGAATCCTGGTTTGTGTTTGGACTCGTTGTGGTCACCAAACTGGATCTGACACTGATAACCAGCAAACTCGCAAGCTTTGTCGAATGAGACAGGGTGAGAGCCATTCAGAATGTCGTCTCGTGCCTGGGGAGAAATATTATAATTGTATTTATATATATATATATATATATA
>JAAIIK010000027.1:4824819-4855179 GCA_014706435.1 Silurus glanis | reverse complement strand
GAAGAAGAAAATAAAACAATGGAAAGGAGCGGGAAAAAGGGGGTTACAGGCGCAGATGTGATTCCGGACAGGGCATCTGTTTCTAAAGATGGGCAGTAAAGGAAATGAAAAAAAAAATGAACAAGGAGCTCTATTAACAGAGGACTTGGAGATTGGACTGAAAGACAACAGTAGTGTGTGTGTGTGTGTGTGTGTGTGTGTGTGTGTTGAAACAGGCCGTTGTTGAGGCGTTTAAAGCAGAGATTTATAAAGCATCTAAGTGATTAACCGTGTATTCTGACAACAAAAGCAGGCTGTATAATGGAATTAAGTCTTTCCACACAGTCAGTGAACGAGAGGCTCTGCCCAACATTTTGGCATTTTAATGGCAGATTTACGTCTTTCTGATCTCTCTTTAAACAATGCAACAGATTCTTCAACGGTGGATCCTGAGAGAACCGTACAATATTCCTCCCACACATCAAAATAACGAGAACATTTCAAAAAATCTTTCGGAGAAGCTGTCCTTCAAGAACCTGCAAGTGAACAATATGATGTCCAACAAAAAGACACTGGTCAACAATCAAGTGCTGATCAAGCCAGGATATAAATAACATGGCCCTGTGCTTGCATGAAAGCATCCACTTCCTGGGTCTGTGACCGAGGTCTTGCACAATTGAGACACTATCCGGTCTTTCTGTTTTGTAGGGCACAAAACAGCAATTGACGACAAGATTAAAAAAATAATACCTATGTTTTCACTCGGCAAAGCGAGTCACTTAATTTGAGGAAACCGAGAGATATGCCAGAGCTTTGATGAATTTCCTGACAGTGAGGTGTAATAACTTTTGCAGTACAAGCTCTTACAATACTACTTTAAATCACTTCATATCAAAGTTTGCACTGCAGAGACTAAGAACAAGTTAGCCGTTACTCAGGGGGAAAAAAAACAAAACTTTTTTTGGAAAGAGTCTCCAGTGTAAATGATTTGTAGCAATAAGTTTTCCATTATGGGAAAAACTTTAGGACAAAGCTGTTTGGGTTTGAGGGTGGGTACAGGGTCAATAGCCCTATTAGTGCTACTACAACTACTGTACAAATCTATATTATGGCAAGAAAAAAAGAGCTACCTCTGCTGCAGAAGATAAGTTTATTAGAATTATAGCACCTCAGACTAGAGCCCCAATAAACAGACATGTTCAGAGGAGACTCTTTGATTGAGGCCATTCATGGTCGAATTGTGGCAAAGAAGCCATTACTTCGGAAGAACACCAAGCAGAAGAGACTGATTTGGGTCAAGAAACAGAGATTAGATCAGTGAAAACCTGTCTTTCGGTTTGATGAGTCCAAATTTTAGATATTTGGTTCTAACTGTCTTTCATTAGTGTCTTTGTTATATATAGAGAGGGTTTCTGAATGTGTGTTTCTCACAATGAAGAATAGAGGAGGAGTAGGTGTGATGGTCACTGTTGGTGAACTTGTCAAAATTGAGGGCACACTTAACTAGCATGGCTACCACAGAATTTTGCAGCAACATGCCATCTATCCATCTACCTATCGCTCTATCTATCCAGCTATTCATCCATCCATCCATCCATCTATATTTGGGGTGTAATGGTAAAAAAAGTTCAGTAAGTACCTTGATTTGTAAGTCATGGTTCGGTTCAAGTTCATTACGGTTAGCGGAAAGAAATGCACAAAATAAAATTGTATATGTGTGTATATATATATATATATATATATATATATATATATATATATATATATATATATATATATCCTCTGAGATCTCATACATAATATGACCCTGAGGTGGTCTTTGATGTTTCTCGTAAGCCATTAGTGCTATTTATGTGACTGACAGTTAAAAAAATATGCGAGCTGCTCAAACTGAGAATGGCACATAGTGAGGTGATGCAAGGAGGTTCAAATGTAGACTGAGACACAGGAGATGCCTGAGTGAGACATCACTGAGTCAAAGGGCAAAAAATAACCCCTCGAATCTGCATGGATACGAAGGTGAAAAACAGAACGCTGGAGTAGGTTCGCCTTCAGAAACAAACAAGGTTTAAAAGGCACGGTACTTGTGCTGTTAAGTAGCCGCTTTTTACACTTTTAAAAGAGTTCGCAAATAATCAACAGAACTGAAGTGTAAGATGAAAGATTCTGATTCTGACTCTGCACTTAGTAATCTTGATATCATCTAGTTCTCACGTAGGAAAGGAACTTAAAAAATTTCATATCGTCTAAAATTATCCACGTCACCAACACTTGACACGATTAGCTAAGTACGGAGTTAGAAGTGATGATTTTTTTTTTTTACCACGGGTATATTTGATAAAAAATTAGGTCGAAAATACGTTCTCTAAACATACTAAACGTTCCACATATGCGCGAATAGCGTCTCGGCAAAGTTGTTAGTGTTTGATAAAGTGGGCCCATATGGTACACGAGAACAAAAAAGATTTTCTTTACCATCAGAGTTAAAAGGAAACACTGAACTAAGAGGATCCATGCAAAAGATATATTTACCTGATGGAATCGTTTAGAAATGGGAGAAGGCCTCCCACAGGGCTGTGGCAGTTCGGGGGGTCTTCTGCTGGTTCTGTGAAGACCAAGGGGGGGAAAAAAAAAAAAGAGAGAGAGGAACAGATTAACACCAGTTCATCATCTTTATCCCTCAGCTTTTCCAATCCCTCCGACATCTTAAATCTGTTTAAACGCTATCGAGCCGTAATGTAGCGATGTGCGCATAAATACTGCTAACGGATGAATCGTGTGATGAAATACTGACAGATTATCAGCAAATGGATGGAGGGCAATAACAGAGTTTGGGTGAATTTCATAGATCAAAAACAGGTTTTAAAAGCATTTGGATCATTTTACCACGTCAGAATTATGTTACAGGCAGGTAATCAATCAGTCAGACACTGAGAGACTGGCTGTTTTTCATTCTCACTTCACAAACTGCAGTCATCCTGGACAAGTTTTTGTTTGCAGGTGTAGTTTTGTAAAGAATGTGCCTTTTATTATTCATGCACGATTATTTATTTATAAATTATTCACGCTGAGTGTGAAGTGAGCATAATGAGAACAGAGTTCACTGAATTCTAAAGAAGTATATCAAATATAAAAACTGTATTTACTTCTTCAGATGAAGCAAATACAAAGTTAAATTTGAAAAGGTCAGTTCTTCAGTCCGTATAGCAGTGGTCCTCAACCCCCGGCACCGGTCCATGGGTCAATTGGTACCGGGCCGCACAGAAGGAATACATAACACATTATTTCCGGTTTATTTATTATCTGATTCTGTTTGGTTTTATTTTGGAAAATGACCGGGTTCTCTCCACCACATCTGTCTATGACTCACTCTTGATGCATGTCATGATGCCTCGGTCACATGTCTTACCTCCATCCTCTACCTTCTTAAAGGGGCTCTGGCCGCTAACACATAATACATTACCGCTAAATTCAAACCCCCAAGCGAGCAAAATGAACAAAAAAAAAACAAAAAAAACAGTGGATTCACGTTTATTATTATATTTAGAAAATACCAGTTTTTACGTCGGTCATATCATATCATTTTATTTTGTTTTATTTATCCGCCACACCTTAAAGGCCGGTCCGTGAAAATATTGTCCGACATTAAACTGGTCAGTGGCGCAAAAAAGGTGCTGCCGTATAGAACAATTTTCAATCATCGGGATATTCGCTGACTCTGCTCTGCCGCCGCACTCGTTTGTCTGATGATAATGCAGAACAAATCTTTCGTTTTGAATTACAGAAAAAAAAAGATAAAATCGAACACAGTAATTTGCTTGACTGAAAGTCAAAAAGATTAGAAGCTTATAGTGATTGCACCCACTTGTGATCAATTCTATACACACTATGAATAACTAAATGAACTAAAACTGCACTGGGACTGTTAATAAAAAAAATAAAAAAAAACCCAACACAACTGGAAATATGTTTGCCAGGATGATTTCATTGAGTTTAAAGGTTTTGCTCATGTGGGAAAGAAAATAAAAAGCAGTCTCCTGCACATCATGAGAATAATGCATGATGAGAGATGATGTTCCTGATGATCTCAGACACTAAATTGTACATTTCCACACCAAGCCACTATTTATTTAAAATAAATAAATAAATAAACAAAAACACCTGCACTGTATTTTTATAATGCTGTTTGAACTCCCTGACCCTCATCATATACAGTACTATTTTACTTCTCTCGTTCTCTATCTCGACTGTTATACACATTATTTGTTTTACAACAGGACAATGACCCCAAACACACCTCCAGGTTATGTAAGAGCTATTTGTTCAAAAAGGAAAGTGACGGTCACAAAACTCACGCTTCGGATCATTTAATGGATCAGCAAAAAAAAAACAGAAGACAAAGATGTGTTTTCCATTTATTACATGAAAAGTTAAAGCGAGGAAATGCTCCCATACATGTGAATTCAATGATGCGGGAGGCTTTTCAAGTTCCTCTGCTCCTCCCTAGGTACTGACTAGGTATTGACTGATTAACATGTCCCGTTCACGTGAACACATGACTTCTCTGTGTAGTTACAAAATTACTCCAAAAGGAAAATCTGAGATCCATTGCACCCTTAATAATTTACATTATTCATATATATATATATATATATATATATAAAAAACACACACACACAAACACACACACACACACAACTTAGTGACATAAGAAGGCATATAAGAGCTCTGCCCCACCATCAGAACTACTTCTGCTTCAGCCAATATAAACACAGGTATTTTATTTATTAACTCGGTTTAATCATAAAAGCATTTATTTATTTATTTTGCTTCTTTAGCTGAGGATAAGCCGAGTCGAGGCGTCAGACTCGAAGCGAGTCATGCTGTGTGGAATGTTGCACAGCAGAAGAAACTCCTGCTCTGCCTCGGCATTGTGTGATGTCATTTCCTGTATGAAAAGCACTTCAATGCCATAAAAGGGAATTTTAGCTATCTGCAGGCGGAGAGGGAGCACGCGCCACTAAAACACACACACACACACACACACACACACACACACACACACACACACACACACACACACACAGAGCGCTGGTTCTCCCACAGCTGGGAGTACGGCATCCTGTGCAATTACGAGCTGGAGCTGAGGAAGTGAGCTTTGTTTAGCTTATGGCAAAAGGAGGGAGTACAAATTTAAAACGAACCTTTTGCATGTCAAAAAAATTTTGCACTTTGTACAATCTCGTTAACATCAGGAATGTAAAATGCTCCTGTATCTATAGGCGACTGACTAAAACAACAATCATAGTAGCTTTTTTTTTTTTTTTTTTTTTTTTTTACCAACACACATTTCACCCTGTACCTTAAACCTCGAACAATCTGAAACGCAAATCTGCACCACATGAACTGCTTATCACAGTCTTCCATATTTACTTCCAAAGATCTCAATGTAGTTAAACCTGAATAAATTTGGCCCCCACCCTGCAGTGACCTTAAGCAGACACCACTGTTTCCTGGAGGAGTCCTGAGTTGAGCAATGAATACAAGCATTCTTGTAAAAGCAACCATGAGGAGGAGGAGGAGGAGGCCCTTCAGAAACATGCAGTAACTCTGATACAGAATGCACATCTCAGCAGTAGTCCAAAGAAATTTCAGTAAATAATTTAAAATGTGCTTAACCTGTTTATACAATTTATTATTCTGATCTAGTGTCAAAATGTAGGCTAAGAACTAAATATTTTCCCATGAGGCTTGACTTCCTGTCAGGAATCAACCACTTCCTGTATGCCTGTCTAAATGAAACCATGACATTAGATACCCGGGGTTTTTAAAAACGATCCATTTTTGACTACATCAGGGGCAGAAACATCAGAGACAGCAAAGAAAAATATATTTAGACTATATGGACAAAAGGTTTGTGAATTGGTATGTGCCTTTAGAACATCCCATTCCTCCTGGGAATGATGATGGGAAGGTGATGATACCTGGGGTGCAGTCAGTGTTCCAGTTCATCCTAAAGGTTTTAATAGGGTTGAGTTTACAGCTCAATAGCAGAAGATAGCAGAAGATCACGGGGTCAGTGTCATGCTGGAACAGGTTTGGGTCTCCTAGTTCAAGTAAAGTGGCTGGAAAAGTCTGGTGTCCCAAAACTTTTGCCCATAGAGTGTATATTGGTGTTTTTTGTCTTTGTTTCTCCAGAGTACGGAAAATTCAGTGATACTGGACGACTCATCCAGACTCAATAATCACGTGTTTATGCTTAGGCTGCTTCAAAGATCAATCTGCTGTGGTTTTAAACACACGTTCAACACGAAACACAATGGATTCCCTGCAGCGTGTTAATTTTTTCTTCCCTACACCTCCGACTCAGACGTTTATCGGATGATCCGTCAGACAATATTATCAAGTCGACAAAACAAGACGTTCGCACTAGCCGATGGTGTTATTTTCCTCGTCAGCTTTTTAAAACACAGTGTGTTGTCTGTATTTCAAGCCCTGACGTGTTCAAATACCAAACGGATAAATTCAGAATAAAAACCTCCACCTCCATGGTGGTGCACTGGGAAGAGTAGAGAGGGTTGTTTCTCAGAAATGGACGATGTCGCACAGGCCTCAGTGTGCTTCATAACACAGTTCAACTAATCAGTCATGGCGAATTATTTTGCAGTTAGCTATGATTTGTGTCGTATGGTCATTGCACAGACACACAGCAGCGAAATGCAGTTTAGCTTCTACCAGAAGTGCAAATAGAAGCATTGTGCAAGCTGACAAGTGCAGATAAGTATGTAAATATATGCAAACAAAGAAATATAAAGCCTCAGGGCAGGGAAAAATGTGCAGAGTAAGTACACTTATATATATATATATACACACATACATGCATAAACACACATACCCAAGTATAAATTATATAAATCTAATCTAAATATATATATTTTACATGCAGAACATCAGTTTCCTAGGAAACGTATTAAGCGGTGGACCGGAAGTTTGTTTAGTCTCTGCACTTTGAGTGCATTATTATTATTATTATTAAACTTGAAAACATACACAACATTGCCAGGGTTATATTGTATTAACGAATATTTTCCCATAACCTTCTCAACGCATGCACATTAAACAGTTCAGACTGAACGGACTTTGTATTCTGATGTGAAATGGCAATTAAATGCACTAAAACTTAACTTGAGAGTTAAGGAAATCATTTGGCACCGTCATCCAAATCCAATTATCTCATATGTACAAGCAGTTGTGGGTTAAGGGCCTTGTTTGAGGGTCCAACAGTGGCAGCTTGATGGTGGTGGGATTTTAACTCACAACCTTCTGATCACAAGTCAAATACCTTAACCACTTCCTGAATGTCTATGAACTCCGAGTTAAAAGGGTGTTAAACAGAGGTCGGAAAGTAATGACCTTTAGTAGAATGCGGCACACCAAGCAGTCAGTACACACACACACACACACACACACACACACACACACACACACACACAGAAAAAGTTCACCAGAGATCAGGACCTGGTGTTAATGGTTTAATTTTGGAGACCTGGAATCACAGAGGACCTGAGAAACTTGATAGCAAGCCAAATAGCACTGTAACAGACCCTCGTTGGCGCCAGAGCGTGTTGTGGAGCGTAGCGTGTGTGCGCGCGTGTGGACAAGCCCAGAATGGGATCCACACAGTATGAAAGCTTCTAATTAAAAGTTATTCACCAGAAGCTGTTAACACATCGGACTCACTTTGGATTAATTTTATTACTGTCCGCTTCGTACGTCTGCGTAACTGCATGTGTGTGAGGAGTCGGCATTTTTCACGTGGCTCTTTAATGCATTCAAAACAAGGCGCCGATGTTGGTGCACATACTTCCCAACATATCCCATATCTCTTTCTCTGTTCTGGCACCGAGGTGGTGGAATGAACTTCCCCTAGATGTCCGAATAGTAGTCATTTGGGTATTTTCAAGCAATTGGCGAAGACCTTCCTCTTCCTGAAACTAGCGCATTTCCCGGTTTGCTTTTTTTCTTTGTTTAAAAAAAAAAAATAAAAATCCTCCGAGTTGTAGGCTGATGGTATCTTAAGTCTGTAATCTAGCGAAGCGTTGTTGATTAATTCATTGATAGAGACTCAAAGCACTTTTGTACGTCTCTCTGGATAAGGGCGTCTGCTAGATGTTTGTAAATGTAAATCAGTAGAAGAGTGGAGTTTGAGGTGATGTAACGGTCAGATTACACACCATGACACAGAAGCAACCCTGATACACGTCAGGATCAATAAATATTCATGACATGCAAAGTGAAAACGCTCCAGTAGAGCAGATCAGGTTACAAATAAACTGTTACAGACCAGGGAATTTGTAAGTCACCATACCTTGTCACATCGAGGTTTTTTGTCATCACTGCATATCATTACCAAAATTCAGAAGATCTGTAGTTAAAATGGAAGTGTCAGAGTGCCAAAACGTTACTAAAGAAAACAAAAGCAGCTTAGCGAGTCGCTAAAATCGACCGAGAGGTGCGGAGGGTTTCTGCAGGGAGGCTGTACGTGTTCGAGACCATCCACTGATTTAGAGAAGGGATATCTGCACACACACAGACACCAGGTGTAAAAGGGCTATAAAAAGGAGAAGACACAAACCCAAAACGCACACCCTTGTTTGCTGATAAGCAGCTGTTTGGCTGGGTGCAAATCCACTACATGGAAGCACAAAAGATTTATTGGGGTCTTTTTTTTCAAGATCAATAGTACTGATAATACTGATATCCAAAACACTAAGAGACATCCATTTTCATTGCATGAACTTTCAACAGAAGTCTTAAATTGTTATAATTCAACCGAGAAGCATCGAACCAACAGTACTACAGTGCTGCGTTACAGCACACAGGAAGTACAGGGATTCAATATACAAGGGTTCAGTTTCAGGTCAGGAGATTGAAAACGCATGCATCAGACATCATCAGTTCATCTTAAGCTATGTTTATTTCTGACTTCATCCAAACCACTTGACTCAGCCTTCCCAAGTAAGATGTGCTTCATGCTAATGTTATGCCAATTAAACATCATTATAATAATCCTTGTTAGTCTTTTGAGATAAAGTGCATGCATCAGTGACGATGGGATTTTGATGGGCAGTTTTGATGGGATGCTGAAAAGACCAGACGAAATTGGATCAGAGGAACGTGGCCGTGTAGGCCAAGTTGTGAACGGCATTTTTTTCTTGCTAGACACTGTGGGTGTTCGGGTTGGGATTGTTAAAAATTAAAAAAGTGCATTAGTGTATTTTTGGGTAATATGGTCGCTTTGGAAAATTCGATAAGTTGAAATATTTGCACGGAGCTAATGCACACGGTTTTCTTCCAGAGTTCGGTGGAGTTATTATTGTTTTTTTTTTTTTTGCTAAATAGTGAAAACTGAAGTTTATTAATGTTCTATGCAAACATAAAATCTAAACTTAAACGAGAGCATCGGTGATGCATTGACGATGATGTGCTGCGCTTTCTATAATGTTAAGCGCAACCAAACCCCATTACTGAATAACTGTTGGGAGAGACGCAAACTCGACATGACTCAACTAGGAAAATTAATAACTCGGAGCTGTTTTTTTTTTTTTTTTTACCACGAACCGGGCGCGATGTTTTATTTGGATCGGATGTGTCATCTTTTGAAAACGCCACTCCCTAAAACATTGTACATAACATTCCTTAGTGATCCACTGCAGTATGCCGGTCCAGAACTTGTGTGTGTGCTAGTCTTTTTTTTTTTTTTAGCCGTACTGCAGCAGGGGGCCAAACTACGAGCTCTCAGACGGCACCATAAAAACCACTCTAAGTGTCACTGTGTGGAACGAAAGAGCAGTTAAAATGCTGACATTCTCGAATACAGACTTTTACTGTAAAGTGGTGCTTGTGAAGCGGCGGATACTAAACAGGCTAGGAGCACGGCGAGCCGACGCAGAGCCTGGGCAGAACTGCTCTTTGAAAACTAATGACACTAATTATGTGAACTGCAAGGTCAAAGCCTAGCGTGAAGGCCGGCCAGATTCCAGCAGAGGGTCAGCAGATCTGCCAAAGCACAGACACCCACAGCACCGTAATTAATCAATACGCTGGTCGAGTGACTGTTTAATCTGGAGGAACTATTTCAGCAGGAGATTGGTTAAATCTTTATAAATAACAGCTTATCATTTGGAAAAGTGAACAATTTTCAGGCCGCTTTTCCTGCCTGGTTTTATTCTCGGTGTCCGGGAATAAATGACGTTTATTCCGAGCTACTCTACGTATTACTGGTGCGAGTGTGAACTTTATAGTAAAAAAGACTTAAAGCCTGAGCAAACCACAACCAGCCATATGTGGTTCTTCCGCAAACTGTTAAGCGTGCTACTGTATAGGATGTCTTTAGATGCACAAGTATTAGGACTAGGAGACCAAGACCTGTTCCAGCATGACACTGCCTTGTGCACAAAGCCAGCTCCATAAAAAGAAGCTTTTACAAGGGTTGGAGTGGAAGATTGTGATCTTACTTACACCCTTGTAAATAAATGAGCGCAAAACCGTCACAATTATGCTCCGTAATCTATCAGAACATCAACAACATGTAGGGACTTAATCTGGAACGAGGTGCTCAAAAAACACAGTCAGGTCTCCACAAACATTTAGTGAACTTCACAGCAAATCAATACACTTGTAGCATAGAGAAGAGTCTCGAATGCTTCCTGGGAAGTCATGTTTTTACCTGGAAAGATGGTGGAACCTGTTAAGCAGTGGTTGAGAATCAGATTGAGCGTGGTGAAGTGCGGAGTGAGATAAGCGCTGAGAGATAGACGAGGGCTGGCCCATTTTTGGCTTTATAGCCAAGCATCAGTGTTTTAAATGTCAGCTCATCTGCTGATTCACTTCCCCAGTCCTGAGTCCTGAAGGACAGTGGTTTCACAAAATGACAAGTGTCCATCGTGCAGCCCTTTATCTCTATATGCAAGCTTACTCTTCTTATCCTTCGCTAGCTCTATCTAACCGTCCTTATTCGTATCCATCTTCTGCAGACTGGAATGAATGCACAATTACTTTATAGATAACAATGCTGCTTATCGTTATAAAACATTCTTGCCAGGAAGCAACACCCATAAACTGAAATCGTCAAGTGAATCGGCGTTTATTCGCGCTATAATCACGTCTTTGCAAGACACTAAATATCCTAAATAAAAGACGTTTTTCCCCTTCTCTTGGTGATCACCTTGCAGTGCTCATTTTGGCCTGAGATGAGCAGAATTTGAAACGCTCGAGGTTGTGGACGGCGGATTCTCGCACGGACCCGACGACATGATCGACAAACTGTGAATTCCAGCACAACAATGTGAAGTCCAACAGAAAGTTTTGTTTTGTGCCTTCTGCTGGCAGGAGTCACGACACGCTGATCACTTAAACATGGGGGAATATAAGCACCAACTACGAAACATCTGCTGAAGTGTAATCTGCTGAGCGAAACCCCTGCTGCTCTAATCGAACAGCGCAGGAGACAAAAAAAGTGCTCTCACGGCGCAGAATAAACGAGCGTGGAGGCATTTCAGGGTAACGGCAAAAGTGGGTCAGCCTTTAGAAATGAAAGGTTATAAAATAGAGTTAATTATTAAAATGACTTATAACACATTAATAATGACCTGTGATGCTTCATCAATCTGAAAGGCAATACGTTCTGAAAGTGTTAGAGATCTATGATGATCGCAGCATGACAATGCCCCTGTGCACAAAACCAGCTTTGTGAATATATGCTTTACATGGGCCAGAGTGGGAGATCTCCTGCCATAGAGTGCCGACCTCAACCGGTTTTAAACGGTTCTTCTCCAAAACACCTTAACGACCTAATTTAATTGATGTTAGTTTCAGGGGTATTGCTAAAAGATATCAATAAAATTGTTGACTTCGAAGTTTATTATTCATCCTAATATTGGAAACAGCACTCAGTTTTCTTTCTTTCTTTAATTTTCTTCATAAATTCTCCTCATTCGCATCTAAAATGGAAATAATGAAGCATAAACCCATAATATACTAATGCAGCTGTTAATCGATGTTGCATGGTCGCCTTAAAAAAAATACAAAATAAATCAAATAAATAAGTAAATAAATAAATACACTAACAAAAATTTTTTTTTTTTTCTGCTAATTTGTTGTGAAAATGTGTAAAGTGCAGCTCTGATAGGAGCAAAGCACAGACTTTTCAGAAACTCAAGGCAGCTCTTCCTTGGAATATTTATGGCTTGATCTCATGCTACATTCCACTGGAATTCCACAGCCGTTCTCGGTGGGCTCCAGGCGAGAAACGAGGGAGGGAGAAAGCCAGGGAAGGAGGGCTGCAGGTCATACACTTGTTTTGTTGCCTCCCCGCAATCTTTAGGAATGTGAGCAGAAGTGAATTTGGGAATGTTTTTGCTGGAAATGGAGTAACTTTATCCGAGCGATCTGTCTCGGCAAACATGATGCTTTCCAGGACAAATACGCAGAAGATAAAGCTAAATTGGGACTCGGTCAGAAGTTGGGCAGGAACCTTTGGCACAGGGCAGAGCGTCCACAAGGCTGTTACATCTTGATGTTTATAATTGTAGGACTTTAGAATGGGAGGAGAAGCAGTTCATTCTGTCAAGCTGTAACATTAGAGCGAATTGAAAAGCCACTAATGAGAGCGGTCACTAAGGCTGCAGATATCGATTATTCTACCGATTATTACATCGATTAATCGGAGAAGAAGTTCTCTCTCTTCATTAAAGAGCAATACTAAATATAAAAACATACTAAATATACAATTATAAATACTAAATATAGAAGAGAAAATAAGACAGGTCTCTTAAAATAAACTAAAATTGTTTATAAATATTGAATACAAGATACAAGAATATCTGAAAACTAAACCTATTTAGTGCATTAAATTGTAATTGTACATCTAAATGCAAATATATAAAAATTAAAAAAATTAATAATAAAAATTGAAAAAATCCACTTAAAAAAACTAACAAAAAAAAGTTAAACGTACAGTGTTTTCATTATGTTTTAATTTTAAATAATCCCAAACTTGCTGTCGTTTTCTTTGGCCTGAATCTTCTCCTTGCTGTATTTTATTTTTAGCGGGTGGTGCGTCAGTAATAGCAGTCCGTGTGGAAACACAATGCAGCGTGTCGTTAAATCGACTCATTTGCCTCGATCGTTTTTTTGTATTCGAATTACTCGACTTATTCGCTTCTATTCAACAAAGGAAAATGAATTAGTACAACTTTGTGACAGTGTAGTTTTCACCATGTAGTTTTAATACCAGTATATTAAAGGGCAAAAATATTTTGAAAAGTGAAATAATGAAGGAAGACAATATCGAAAATCATTTGATGTACCTTTACTATTTGTAAGCTACACAATGGCTGTATGATGAATAAGCGTTAATAATCAGTTCATGCACCTACTCACAGGAGGTTTTCTCCTTCTTTCTTCTGTTACAAAATTAACATTTTACAATAGACAACTGCTGAATCTCTGAACACTCCTATGTTAAGTATAAGGTAGTTCAGCTGAGAGAAAGAAGAAATAAGAAACAGGATGCAGCATTGCATCTCTTGTGAGGAAGGAACGGCAATTTGTATTCCAGGCGAGAGGATGTATTTTGCCTGCCTTCCTCTTCCAAAAGACTTTCACATTTGTGTGCAACCACGTGAAGCCACCTGGAAAGTGAGAAATGCTTTAAAGGTTCTGCTGAGTCCTCAAGTACGATTACACAAAGCCAGAATCGACAAAAGAGTCTTGAAATTCTGAAGAACACTTCACGTCAAGTGGGCTAAACATCGTTTGAATAATAATAATAATAATAAAAAAATACAAATACTCCACTCCGTTCAAGATATTTCAGTTCCACTAGAAATAATTCCTGACCTGTGACACAGACACTACATTCCTTCAGTCCCATTCCCACAAGGGGACAGGAAGTTGATCTGCACATTTAACGTCCGCAGACACTTTATGCAATGCAGCTGTTGTTCTCCACCCATAACTGCAAACCATCTGCTTTTAAATACCAAAAATCAGGCCCAAATACTGCTTATGAATTATACACATGCTTATAGGCTCAGACCCAAATGTTTTGCAATCAAGCATGTTACAATATTGACAGTTGGTTGGTTCTCAACCATTCAGTAAATACCAATGGGTCACTCTGTGGTGGTCTGCATGACACCTTGTGTATCGTGCTCAGATTTTAAAACGCCATATGCACATCTCTCTAACAAATAAATCAAAATATTTCGCTATTTCAACATTTTTCTCATTCCGTTTGTCTAATATATTGATATTTATATTAGCGGTAGTGGATATTACCGATAGCTAGTTCGACAGCTGCTCCAGCAGACGGCGCAACCCGGAAAAACTATCGGTATGGATTTTTGCTGATAGCTGATTTTTTATTTTTTTTTTACACATAACAGTCTCAAACCAATGTGAAAAACAAAAAAAATCAGAACAGAGGATCTGCAGACTGAAATGCCTTGGAATGGCCAGGCTGGTTTAAGCTGCATATACAGAAGCAGAAGACCACATAGGATCCACCCCGTGCCACTCCTCTTACCCAAAGTAGACAGCTGAAAATAAAACTGTTTCAAAAATGTCCAGCTGGGGTGAAGCTGCGCTCATGAGAGCATCTGATTCTTGACAGGAGAAGAACCTCAAATGTCGATGTTTTATGTGTTCCGAGATGCCCGGGAAAATGGAAAAACTGTGTTCATTCATCACATAGAATTACAGCCAATATTTTACTACACGAGCAACAATTTACAACATATGGGCTGTGAATATGCGTACAGAACATGTTTTACTTTTAAACTATAAAGAATGTTTGATTGGTCCCAGATTGAAATAGTGCTTTTTTTCATACACATGGAAAAATGGATGTACGAAGAGGTGTTCTCATTCACACATAAGGGGCATTAAGTAATTTATGGGCCACCAGAAGTCTGGCTTGGTTAGGACTCCTTCCAATTTCAGTTCTGACCCAATCTATTAGCTATCCCAAATATCTGTCGCTAACCACACTCTGTCAGCCAGACGCTACTGATGACTCAGTTTTGTATACTTAAGTTTTATCATGCAATGTAAACCACTGCTAAATGGGGCTGGGGTGGTAGAAGTCACGTACAGCTTTGACGCATCCTGATGCTATGCGACATAGGGATTACATTAATAAACTGTATACAAATGTATATATAAAACCTTTCACAGGAACAATGATACAAGGTTTTGACTGTTAATATTATTAAATGACAGTCCATAAAGAATAAGCAGTCTCGCGTGTAATAATTAACGGCACCTGGCGTCGGTGATTTGCCTCTAGAGGGCGCTCTTATAAATGACAGCTGGAAAATATAACGGTATGGATTTTTACTGATAGCTGTTGGTTCCACCGTAATCAATCGGCCTCTAGTTATCAGTGGAAATTTCAGTTCGGTTCAGTCTTGGGAAACATTTCAAGACCTATACAAATTTACAGAGAGATAAATGAGGCATAATGTCTGAGGAAGAAATTCCATCGATGAAACCCATTTGACACGAATGGCACAAAGAGGAGTGATAAATCTGAGAGAATAAGAACATATTGTGCGAGATACTCATCTGTTCTTTGCTGTTGCCCCATGATCATATGGCGCATTTCCTCCTGAGTCATGCTGACCTCTCAACTAGACATTTGGTAATCAAATGCTTAAACGGTGGAGTGACTAATGCCTCTTTCCTTACAACTACAATCTCTTAACAAGCAGACACTCCGAATGTCGTTGTTGTACATGGAGTACAAACTGGCAGCACTGAAGCATAAATGTGTTCAATGACAGAAAAAGTACTTTGATCAGATATCTATATCTCTCTCTTTTTATATTTATATATATATATATATATATATATATATATATATATATATATATATATATATATATATAAACAAAAATGTGCCCTATTAAAGAACTGGGGACTCCAACTGGCTTCAAGTCTGAAACATTTCTCTCGCCTTTTGGAATAACAGTCCATGTTGCTTTGACCAAATATGGCTGGTTCCAAACAGTGGTAGAAGACAGCCTCCTGCACCTCGAAACAAACCTCGAATCCAAATCTCCTAAACGGGAGAGACTGTAGAGTCGCTACACACGCCAGACATAAATCCAGCTCTGGTCATCGCTTTCTTGAGACTCGCCACAGATGTTCTACCTTACTAGGGCTCTGAAAATGAGAACACTGGGTCCAATTTGGTGCAACAGCCCTGAAAGTACAATCTATGGAAGAGCTTATTTGACGATTACAAAGATGTCTAATTAATGCCTGCCTAATTCAAAGTAGAATAAAAGAAAATGTAAAGCCTTTTTTTTTTTAAATAAATACCGGCAGTTTTTCTCTTTAATTTTATAGCCTTTAAGGGAATATCCACAATGATTGTGCCACGTCCTGAGAGTTCTCGAACAACAGGATTTCCAAGCAGCAGAAACGATAGTGCTAAACAAACAAGTCTTCAAGCACGCCAAAGTGAACTTATATGGTATGTAATAAAGTACTAAAAGTGAACACTCTTGGCAAGAACAAGAAACGCTCACAGCGGCCCATTGGATCGCGGGGTCTTAAAGAAACGTGCAATATATATTTCTTTGGTTTGCTATTACAGGAAGTAAGGACAGATATGCGGTATAAACCTTAACCTTTGATCTACAAACTCCAGCTGACTTTAGTGTACGACGGTAATGGTACACTATGGATCACCTCCCACAAGGGCTCGTTAACATACAAAATCCATTATTAACAAAATACCATTCGAAAATTTCTTGAATGCAAATATTAAATTAAAAAAAGCAGGCGTGTAAATGAAGCTTCAGTTACAATTTCTGTTTTTTACACCACCTTCTTAATTGGGGGGGGGGGGGAATCAATGCTACACCAGAGCTACAGATATCCGTGTTAGTCCTAAAGGCATACACGTGACAGCTGGGAGCTTGTCCATGTACACACATGGAAGTTGACCTCAGCGTCTGATCTGGCAGTGATCTGGAACGATAGGCAGCAGGTCACCTAGTGAAGGCCATGCATAAAGAGCGTATTCTGCTCTGGAGCTAGAGTTCTCTGCTCTTGTCTCAGCAGGATTCTCCTCCAGAGCCCCTCTTGTGCGGACAAAGGAAGCCTTCATCCTGCACGAGCCCACCACAATACTACCACAGTGTGGCATCAATGGCGACCTTGTTGCGTGCAGAGCCAAGAGAGGGGGAGCGCATGGCCGAAAAACCTCCTGCGACTGCAGAGTTCCAGTCGTTTTAAACGCTGTGCCAAAATGTGTTCGTTTGTGATAATTCATGTGGGAAGGCAGCCGGAAATCTCTCAGCACTGTACTGTACTATCGCAAAGTTTCTAGAGAACAATACCAGGGATGTGACAAAGCTGACATCCTGGAAGGCTTTTCCAAACAACTCTGCCGTGTGTCCTCTTGTTTATAAGAAAGGAACTCGCATTTTTTTTTACTTGAAAAGCCAAAAAGAAACACGTGTGGCCGGCAGCACAAACGAATAAGTAGCTCATCGTTAATGATAGAAGTGTTTACCGAGTCGCAGTACATCGTCCCGTTCGATACTCTCCCAAATCCAATCTAAAACCCCTGCTGCTTTATTGATCGGGCTGCAGTATTGACCGAAGCACAGAGGGCTCATTATTTAAGGGTATGACCAATACAGAAAAACTAAACTTTGGACCAAAAACTATTGCATGTTCGATTAACGTACATTTTCCACAAAGGCCAAAATAGTTCATCATAAATATATTGACATCTTCCAAGTTCATGTACTCGGTTATTTAGACAATGGCTGTATGCCGAGTTATTTTTCAGAGGACAGTAAAAATCTAAACTCTAAAATATATTCGAGTTTAATTTCTATAGTTTTGTCCCTTCAGATGATATACTAAAATGGTTGCTGAAATGCGAGGGGTGTACTCACTTTTGTGAGACACTGTAGCTATTTCTGTAATAAGTTTAGCTAGTAATGTGTATCACTATAAAATAAGGACAACACACTGCACATAAATAATAAACTACAGTTTCCTCATGCAGCACATCATGTTTGTGCTCTTGCTATAAAGTCTGCAACCTGTTGGTTTTGGCTTCAAGCTGCAATGACCTCTATTTACACTGTACAGTATTTGGACACCTGACTGTTCCAGCCATATGTGGTTCTTCACCAAACTGTTACCAACTGTATAAGATGCATTTGGATGCAGTAGCATGATATTTTTCCCTTCAGTTGAAGTAGGAGACCCAAAACCTGTTCCAGCATGACAATGTCTCTGTGCACAAGCCAACTGCATGATGATATGCTTTACATGGGTTGAAGTGGAAGTTCTTGAATGGCTTGCTGTAGAGCTCAAACCCTACTGAGCACCTTTGCGATGAAGGTGAATGCTGACTGCACCCCAGACTTTACTAACACCTTTGTGGAATGGGAATCTCACACAAACCTCCAGAAGCACACGCCAAAATCGAGTTGAACGTCTTCTCAGAGGAGTGGAGGTTATTATCACAGCAAATGTGGAATGGGATGCTCAAAAAGAAGTGTAAACAAACTGACAGGATGATAAACAGCTTCTCAGAGGCAGTCGGGTGGGCAGATTCGCATGTGAGTGGACACCCAATGCAGATGTTCGCCACACCTGCTCCCATACCGCTCATTAGGGATGAAACTGAACGGAATGCTCTTGCAGCCATATAACGGAATGGAAGGGGGAAAAAAACGCCGTGGGTTGAACCATTTAAAGTCATTGACAATCCATCAAGATGGTGTGATGACTCAGGAGAGGAGCGGAGCTGAATGTGGGTCATAAAGTGCACAATGGGTGCAACTTTTCAGTGACCTCATGCCTTCGACTAGTCACACAGTTAAATGATGGCTCGGCCAAAAGAGATTTTTTAAGGACAACGATATATAAAGTACTGAGCTTTAGCACTAAACTGCATTAAGTTATTATTCAAAAAAAGACTGTCATTGCATAAATGTTCTCAGTCTCCTTTAACGGCAGGACTGGCAGCAGATGAACTACTTTCTAGAGGTATTTGAACATGTAGGCTGTATAATCTGGATACATTCTTCACCCTTAATTCTTAGAGCCAAAGAATGCATTACTACCATCAGGATTTGGATCCGGTTTCGGAATTTAGACCGCAGCATCATTTCTCCAAGCAATTGGATCAAAACCATGCAGAGATAACGGTCCATATTCTGCTCGGGTATTTGGCGTGTGCGTAATGCAAATATTTTAAAGCCGTTTGCATGGAGGGTAAAAGTTTGCATAACAAACGGTTTGACTGACCGAACATCTGACGTGTCAACGCCAAAGCGCAAAGGCAGATCGTGCAATCTGGATAAGTTTGAGTGACGAAATCATGATGAAGCTTTAACCTTCCAAGCTTTGAATATCACCTAAATCTGCTCGGAAGATAATTAAGAGTTCCAAAAGCATTGAAGAACATTAGAGAACATTCAGACGAGGAGAAAACAAAAATACAGACTGTGACTGACCATACTTCACACTTCACCCCTCACTTCCTGTTAGTCTAAGTTTCCTTCTAAATGCATGCAAACCAGGTCTGTCAAATGCATTCTTATACAGTAGTGTGTGCATTATGTAGTCAAGAAAACTATCAGCACCCTGGGTTGTGTATTATATACTCAGAATCAGGTATTTGCACCCTCAGGGTACATTTTTCCCCTCTGGCTCAACCTGTTTGACAACCAACACAGCGCACAAGAGCGCGCGCGCGCGCAGACACACACACCTATCTCAGATCTTTGCAATACCTCAGGCTAGTCATAACAAATGCAATGGTGCAGAGAGATGAATAAGGTCTGAGTTACACGTGGATTTGTGCAAGAACGAGTGAGCGCCTACAAAAAAAACTCTGCACCATTCACTCGCGTGTACGCGCATTTGCGTGTGCACGCGTTAAAGGACGCCTACGTCCACTTCACTTCACTAGTTCAGACCCCTAGGACGAAATAAAAGAGCGTGGGCGACGATGGAAACTTCACCGACAAGAGCATTTTGTCAAATATTTGTTTTTTTACACATTTCAACACGACAGGAAGCAAAGAGCGGTGTTTTAAGATACACGAAAACTAGTGTACTGTGTACATGGGCGCGCACACGCGCACGTAATGACACGCACGCGCACGCACGCACACCAGGTAAAGGTTTGAAAAAAAAAAAAGGCAGCTAGAAACGTTAGCATTTCCGCTCACGGTTCACATCACTCACGTCGCTTGTATATCGTCCAGACTGACCAAAAATCACTGAAATCTTTCTCCATGACGCCGTTTAACTTTTGTGTGACGGTAGAAAAACGGCCGATGAGGAACTTCCCAACCCAGACAAACTTTCCCAAGCAGAGCTCCAACCTAAAATGAACAATCATACAACCACGAGCTCTTACCTTTTTCTTCACTTGTCCACCTCCGGACAATAATTTAATAGAAACAATCCCGATTTTTCCCCCCAAAACGCTCTCCTGAGACCGCTGCTGCTGCTTGTGGACTCACTGCTGCTCTGCTCCGCTCCGAAGCGCCGTCAGAGCTCCACCCTACAGCCGCGTCCCAAACCGCACACTCCCTTACTACGTAGTACGGACAGAGCAACGGCAGCGCATGCGTACTACGCATACTATATAGTAAACTAGTATGCAATTTGGAACGCGGCTCAAAGAAGCGGTTCTCTAACCTGAGCGTTTAAAAACCCACAGCCTGCTTGTAGATCCTTACAAATAAATGAATTCATTGGCATTGGAAGCCGCTTTAAAAATATTTATACAATGTTTGTTTTGGAATATATTTCTGAAAAAAAGTTAACTTTTTTGCATAGGGTAAATCACTGACTGGTCCTCTACTATGGCGCCATCTAGTGGTTGGTTTCATTATAGCGCTTTAATAGCTCTATTTTGGCGTCATCTAGTGGTTGGATCGTATATAGTGCTATTATAGCGCTATGATGGCACCATCTAGTGGCTGCAATTGTATTTGCAAAATCATGTCTGCTTCTTCTTCTTCTTCTTCTTCTTTCGGCTGCTCCCATTAGGGGTCGCCACAGCGGATCATCCGTCTCCATACCACCCTGTCCTCTACATCTGCCTCTTTCACACCAACTACCTGCATGTCTTCCCTCACCACATCCATGAACCTCCTCCTTGGTCTTCCTCTTTTCCTCCTACCTGGTGGCTCCATCCTCAGCATTCTTCTACCAATATAATTCATGTCCCTCCTCTGCACATGTCCAAACCATCTCAATCTCGCCTCCCTCACCTTGTCAGCAAAACATCCTACATGGGCTGTCCCTCTAATAAACTCATTTCTAATCCTGTCCATCCTCGTCACTCCCAACGAAAACCTTAACATCTTCAGCTCTGCTACCTCCAGCTCCACCTCCTGTCCTCTACTCAATGCCACTGTCTCTAATCCATACAACATCGCAGGTCTCACCACAGTCCTATAAACGTTCCCTTTCATTCTTGCAGATACCACAAATATCAAAACTATCACAAATCACTCCTGTCACTCTTCTCCACCCACTCCACCCTGCCTGCACTCTTTTCTTTACTTCTCTAACACACTCTCCATTACTTTGCACTGTTGACCCCAGGTACCTGAACTCCTCCACCTTCTCCACCTCTTCTCCCTGCAACCGCACCACTCCACTGCCCTCCCTCTCATTCACACACATGTACTCTGTCTTACTCCTACTGACTTTCATTCCCCTATGCTCCACCTATCTCCACCTCTCCAGGCTCTTCTCAACCTGCTCACTACTCTCACCACAAATCACAATATCATCCGCAAACATCATAGTCCAGGGAGACTCCTGCCTGACCTCGTCCGCCAACCTGTCCATCACCACTGCAAACAGGAAAGGGCTCAGGGCCGATCCTTGATTTAGTCCAACCCTCACCCTGAACCAGTCTGTCGTTCCTACTGCACACTTCACTGCTGTCACACTGTCCTCATACATGTCCTGCACCACCCTCACATACTTCTCTGACACACCTGACTTCCTCATACAGTACCACAGCTCCTCTCTTGGCACCCTGTCGTACGCTTTCTCTAAATCCACAAATACACAATGCAATTCCTTCTGACCTTTTCTATACTTCTCCATCAACATCCTCAAAGCAAATAAGGCATCTGCTCTCACTTCCTCCTTACTAATCCTATCTACATCCTGCTTTACCAACTCCACATCATCCAACCTTCTCTCTCTCTGATTTTCCTCATTCATCAGCTGCTCAAAATACTCCCTCCACCTTCTCAACACACTCTCCTCACTAGTCAACACATTTCCCTCTCCATCCTTTATTGCTCTAACTTGCAGCACATCCTTCCCAGCTCGGTCCCTCTGCCTGGCCAATCGGAATAAATCCTTTTCTCCTTCCTTAGTGTCCAACCTCTTCTACAGCTCCTCATATGCCTTTTCCTTGGCTTTCGCCACATCCCTCTTTACCTGCTGCCGCATCTCCTTGTACTCCTGCCTACTTTTCTCATCACTCTGTCTATCCCACTTCTGTTTTGCCAACCTCTTTCTCCTTATGCTCTCCTGCACTTCCTCATTCCACCACCACGTCTCCTTGTCTTCCTTTCTATTTCCAGATGTCACACCAAGTACTTTTCTAGCTGCCTCCCTCATCACTCCTGCAGTAGTTTCCCAATCACCCAACACCTCTTCACCACCACCGAGCCCCTGTCTGACCTCTTTTCACATAGACGTTTACCCGTCACACAGAAAATATTTGAGATTTGCACACAGAAGCACTGCCTACGAGTTTCAAACCATTCCGTTCGGACTGTCTCTCGCTCCGAGAACTTTCAGCAAGTGTGTGGAGGCGGCTCTTTTGCCATTGGGAAACAGCGGGATTCGGATTTTGTCTTATATAGACGATTATCTGATATGGTCCTCGTCAAGAGAGCGAGTGATCAGAGATGCGGAGAGCGTAGTCACACATCTCTGCAACTTGGGTTTCAAAATAAACAGGGAAAAGAGCCGCTTGTGTCCTGCGCAGCACGTGGAATATCTAGGACTCAGTATAGATTCCCTCTCCTATCGAGTCACGCTGACGGAGAGAAGAATAGCATCTCTCATACAGTGTCGCTCCCGTTTTCGGGCGGGGACTATGGTCCCGTTCCGAGTGTGCCTACGAATGCTGGGTTTAATGGCCTCAGTGATTTCTGTGGTGCGTCTGGGACTTCTCATGATGAGAGATTTTCAGAGATGGGTCGTGCCCGACGTCATCTCAATCGGCCGGTCAAAATAACGCATGCGTGCGTCTTAGCGCTCCGCCAATGGGGATGCCCCACGACTCTTCGGTCGGGGATTCCCTTGGGGGCGGTGTCGTCGAGGGTTACTATGACGACGGACGCGTCTTTGGCGGGCTGGGGCGCGACCCTTATGGGCAGAGCTGTGAACGGCGTTTGGCCTCCACAGCTAATCCCGAGACATATAAACTACTTAGAGTTGTTGGCAGTGTTTCTAGCGCTGAAACATTTTCTGGCTTTCATAAAGGGCCAATGTGTGTTGGTGAAAACAGACAATTCCACAGTGGTCGCATACATCAACCGGCAGGGGGGTGTGCGCTCCCTCCAGTTGCATCAGTTAGCGAGGAAACTGATAATGTGGTGTGACACGAGGCTTTTGTCCACACTCATGTTCTGGGCATATGGAACAAGGGTGCAGATCTGTTGTCCAGGGGAAACCCCCTGTACGGGGAATGGAAACTGCACACCCAGGTGGTGGAGCAGATATGGCAGAGATACGGCCGGGCTGCCGTAGATCTCTACGCCTCGCGAGAAAACGCTCAGTGTCCTCTGTACTTTTCTCTAAGGGACAAAGATGCACCGTTGGGTGTGGATGCGTTAGCCCACCCATGGCCAAACATTCTTCTCTACGCATTCCCTCCACTGAGCTTGATTTCCCCCACCCTGGCCAGGGTCAGAGAACTCAGCTTGTCACTGATTCTGATAGCTCCACGTTGGGCGTCCAGACACTGGATCACAGAAATAGTTCAGCTGCTGTCGGATCAGCCGTGGCCACTCCCTCCACGGAGGGACCTTCTGTCCCAGGCGGGCGGGGAGATTTATCATCCGCACCTGGACAGGATAGCTCTCTGGGCCTGGCCCGTGAGAGGTGGATCTTGAGTGTGGCAGGTTTACCCCAATCGGTTGTACACACTATACAGAGTGCTAGGGCCTCGTCTACTCGCACGCTTTATGACAATAAATGGCGAGTTTTTGAGGAGCGGTGTGGCCGTGTTCACATTGTCTCTTTCCAGTGTTCTGTGGGAGACATTTTGTGCTTTCTCCAGGATTTGCTGGATAAAGGGAAAGCTTTTTCTACTTTGAAGGTGTATCTGGCGGCTATTTCTGCGTGTCATGTCGGGTTTAGTAACGACCCTGCGGGTCGGCACCCTTTGATTAGTCGGTTTATGAAAGGTGCACACCGTAAGAGGCCGGTGTCTCAGTGGGATCTGTCTTTGGTTTTGGAGGCCCTTTCTCATCACTCCCTTCGAGCCGGTGGATGGCATAGGGCTGAAATTTCTTTCTCTTAAGACGGCACTGCTTGTGGCTCTAGTGACTGCTAAGCGTGTGAGCGAGCTGCAAGCCCTGTCTGTCAGTCCATCCTGTTTACAGTTTGCCCCTGGGCTCACAAAAGTTTCCTTTCGCCCTAACCCTGCGTTTGTACCTAAAGTGGTGGATTCTTCTTATAGATGTCCCGTTACGGAACTTTCGTCTTTTCACCCTCCTCTGTTCTCATCTCAGGAGGAGGAGAGATTGAGTTCCTTGTGCCCAGTGAGGGCCCTCCATACGTATGTCAGGAGAACAGCGGGTTTCAGGAAGTCTGACCAGCTGTTTGTGTCTTGGGCTACCCCTCACAAAGGGAAGCCGTTGTCGAGACAACGGCTGTCCCACTGGATTGTGGAGGCTATATCTCTAGCGTATGAATGCTGTGGTTCTCAGGCACCTGCGGGTCTGAGGGCCCACTCTACTAGAGGGATGGCGACATCATGGCCCCTACTTAGGGGAGTTTCTGTTCAGGAAATTTGTGCGGCGGCTGGTTGGGTTACGCCACACACCTTTGTGCGGTTTTATAGACTAGATGTGTCTGAGTCGTCCTTGGCACATGCGGTGCTGGGAGCCAGACGTCCTGTGCCCATGTGATTGGGTGTAGCGGGATCATGTGCAATCCGAGAGTGGTCTATATCTCCCATAGTGAAACACCGAGCGAAGTTAGAAAAAGAACGATGGGTTACTTAACGTAATCCCGGGTTCTTTGATAACAGAGTGAGGTGTTTCACCAGCACTTCCCTCCTTGCACGGGGACGGGAAGAAATCTCGCTGCAATGATGTTAGAAGGGGTCGACCTGAGGGATAAAGGTGGGGCAGAGCCTGATCTCAGGTCGACCTGTCTGTCAAGACAGACGTGGTGTCATAAGAGCTTCCGTAGTTGGTCACGCCCAAAGCGATTCCCATAGTGAAACACCTCACTCTGTTATCAAAGAACCCGGGATTACGTTAAGTAACCCATCGTTTTTTTTTTTTTTTTGCACAAAATGCAAAAAAAAAAAAAGTATTAATTAATGACACCAGCATGGATAAATCAAGAGATATATATTTTCATTTAATCTCATTGTATACATACATAATTACATTTCTTTTTGTACAGCGTTTCTGCAAAAGTTATGCCAGATCAGTTTTTTCATTTTTATTTATTTACAAATATAAACAATTTTACGGCTAGTACTGTACATTACTTACCAAAAATTGGTGTAAGTAACTTATCACAGACAAAAAACGTCTTTGTAAACATTAGCCATTCGAGGTTAAAACGATTTGTTCTGGCGGCAATATATATATACACTGTATATATATATATATATATATATATATATATATATATATATATATATATATATATATATATATATGCACACACATACACACACAGTCAGAAGAATCTTGGGATTAGTGTGGTGTCTACGCATTTTATACCATTTGAGTGTGTGTGTGTGTGTGTGTGTGTGTGTGTGTGTGTATATATATATATCTGTTACTTAGGAAGATGCATATGGTGCAGTTTTAATTCTTTCTAATATTCACTAAATGTCTGTACCTTGAATCATTTTTTAAAGGAGCAATGAGGATAAATATTTTTTTTTAAGTAAAATTTTCAGGCTACATATTGAAGGTACAAATGATAAGAGAAAAGGTACAGTTTAGTACCACTTTTTAATTGAGCACGTGTATCTATTATATATTTTAGCCGTTATATTGCCTTTCTTTACAACTTTAAGTGACGCACAAATCCTGCAAAGAAAAAAAATCTGCTCAATGATATGCAAGCGATTCTACCCAGTATGAATCTCTGGCGTTTTCTCCTTTATATTACGCCACTATGAAGCTTCCACAGAGTAATATATGGATAAAATCACACTGTTCTGTAGATCTCTTGAAATCTATCGCATTCATGAATATGACGCTGTTCTAAGGGACACCAAATGATACAATAGAGCAGTAGGGTGCACAAAAAAACCTTACAGTAGAACAGAAATCTCCAGGACTCCAGGTCTTTGGAAGCTAGAACTCATTTGTTTGCATCCAAAACGAGGAGGAAAACAAGTTCTGTTTTAACATCTATTTCCTACGGTGTTTTTAAAGCCAATTATATTTGGCAGAATCAAACGGGTTTAAAATAAGCAGAATAAAGACGACACAAATATATATTTAAAAACAAAACGTAGGTGCACTTCAAGTTTTCAGAGCCTGATTTAGAGATGGTGAATATATCTGACTTCTCAATCCTTCCCTGCTTGAATGGTCAAAGTTGCTTTGAAACATATAGTGCAGTTATTATGCCTAATAATTAAACTGTTTTTACTTCGAGTTGCACTTCAGTTGGCAAACAATTTCAATACAACACTGAACTTTTTTGCAGCAACCGACTGTTCATTTATCTTGGAAAATAAAAGAACAGGTAGTGTTTGTATTGTGTTAGTTGTTGGTCACATCACCATCCTGCGGCAAAACGGACCGTGATTAATTTAGATACCTGCCACCCAAAAATCTTTCCCATGTTGACTCAATAAAGATGGCTTTCAAATAGTTCAGTAAGATGAGTGGTGAGTCACATTTTCCATATACACTGGCGTTGGGTTAGTGTGCTTTTCCATGCACGTTCAGCTATCCAGAGAGAAAGGAAGTAGTCTCTCATGCCAGTAGCAGCCATTCAATAAGGGAGATGTCTAGACTGCAGCTGCAAAGAAAACCGGGGAGAATTTTTGAATCGGCTCTGCTGTCGACTCTTAATGACGAGTAAAAAGTATTATTAAAAGCATGAAACGAAATATCGGTAAGTGAAAAGGTGTCATAAGTGTGGCAGCAGCATTGAAAAAAACGCATGCGGAAAAATAAAAGCTCTTTGTCCCTTTTAATCCCACTTTTAATCTGCCGGGCCTGAGGTTCTCACGATCTCCCCCTCAAACGTTTAGTTTTTTCTAAACCTAAGAACTGAAAAAGGAACCTGATGTGAAATCAGACAGAGGATGAGTTTTTTCCCCTTTTCGTCCGTGCATAGATCATATGGGTTCTGAGCAGCAGCCGTGTACAGTTTGCCATATTGTGCTCATCACTCTAAAAAAAAAAAAAAAAAAAAAAACATGCTGATATTCAACTTTCAGTCGGTACAACCCACGTTTTCCTGATCTCTTATTCAACCGATGTCTACAATTAGATTTGTGTCAGAATAAACATTTCTAACCAGGAACAATAAAAAAAAAATCTAGTCTTGTTTATAAATGTCTCGAGACCAATACAGAAAGCTTGACCGCTTTTCTTTTTTTTTTTTCGTCCAGATCACGTGTCCTTATTGTCACCCGAGGCGAAGTTAACGTCAATGCTCTCCATTAGTAATGGAGACTGTTTCAGGGGCAGCAGTGGTGGCTGGGAGGCGTGGCATCTTCTTCACAGGGCTGGGGATGTGCTGTTGGACAAGACAAATGCAAATGAGATTAGATTAATAAAATAGAAACAGCAGATACTCTGTGGGAAAGAAAAAAGAAATAATATACACTGATCTGGCATAACATTATGACCACCCGCATAATATTGTGTTGGTCCCCCTTTTGCTGCCAAAACAGTCGTGAAACGTCGAGCAACAACACCATTAACTTCTTCAGCACTTTGAGCTACAGGAGCTCGTCTGTTAGATCGGACCTGACGGACCAGCCATTGCTTCTCACGTGCATTAATGATCCTCGTCCTCCCATGACCCTATCGCTGTTTCACCACTGTTTCTCCCTTGGAGCACTTTTGATAGATACTGACCACTAGGAACATTCCACAAGAGCTCTGACCCAGTCGTCTAGACGTCACAATTTGTCAAACTCGCTCAAATCCTTATGCTTGCCCATTTTTCCTGCTTCCAACACGTCAATTTCTAAGACAAAATGTTCAATTTCTACCCAATAATATATCCACCCACTAACATGGGCCATGATAAAGAGATAATCAGTGTTATTCAATCACCGGTCATAATGTTATGCCTGATTGGTGTATAAGAAGTGTAAAAGGAATTAGGATTAAGATCGGGTTTCATTGGTGCAGAGCAAATATTAAAGATGCTTTTTGTATCTTGTTTTTATTTGCCTTCATATTTGTAGTGAAGAGTTCCTGCATACTTCAGAGAAACAGTATAATAATACTGTGTAATAATGCATAATAGCTATATATCCTTTGTTTTAATTTCTTTTGGGTAGGAGGTGGAGCTCTCCACTGTTTTGTTTACAAGGACTGAACTGCTTGTCCATGTTTTTTGACAATTGCAATTCATCTCACAGGCAACAGGGGGCATTTGAGTTTAATTTTCTGCCCTACCTCGGAAGAGGTCACAGAATTTCGAAGTGCTGCGTCTAGAGGTCCGGGTTCATCCAGGGAACGTCTGGCGTAATACCTTCGGTGTTTCTCGTCCACGCGCGTTAGATACCATGTTCCGGGGAACAGCTCGTCCACTGAACCCTGAGGGATGTAGTTTGCTTTGGGAGTAAACAGATCAAGATTAAAATCCCTTCATTATATATTTTCAAGTTAAGAAATATGGAACTGGTGTGAGTGTTAGATAAACTTGAGCGGTTTACCTAAGTGATGGGTCTCCTGTCTCAGCTTCATGTTTTCTGCAAAGACAGCAGGTAGAACCTTCTTCCTAGAGTCCAGTCGAGCCGGTATATCTGACAGACTGGAAACCAGTTTATCTAGAGTAGAGCCTTGGAAAAACAGACACATTTATATGACTGGAGACTTCAAGACACCTTTATAATGTTGTGTGTGCTAAAGAAATGCGTGTGTATACTCACCAGGTGTAGCATCTTGTGTCACTCTGATTGAGTAGAGCGTGGCAGCGAAGCCTGATCCATAAGAGAACAAGCCAATTCTCTGACCTGCCAGCTCCTGAGGTGTAAATCTGCCAAAATAAGCAAAAAAAAAAAAAATCAGTCTTAAATCTTCATACAAATAATAAAACATAATAGGGATATAGCATGTCCAGCAAAAATGAATTTGTAGTATAAAACATCTCTAGTAGGACTTTCTTTCATGTCTGTCTAAAACTAAGACCTTCATCTTTGGTCTAATTTTGTATTGACCATAAACGCGAGAGGATAAAACAATTCTGTAGTGCTCATTATAAAAAATACGAAAGAAACTAAGGGGGGGGGGGGAAAACGTGTAAACCAGGTTAACATACTGTGCCAAAATGGAAGCCAGACAGCCGTACACAGACGGTGTGTACATGTTGCCATTCTGGTTAGATATGAGGAGGGAAGCCTTGGTTTTCTGCTCAAACATCTCCGCGCTTGCTTTCATGAAGGCTTTTTCCACGTCACGGTCAAAATATGTGTCCTCGGCCTTCACATCCCTACGAGAAAACCATAATAACGAAACTGAAACGGCAATTTATCAGTTCACAATTGGAGTACATTTCTAAAGGTTCTGTACAGGTAACCATTACATCAAACCCTAGGTAGTGAGCATATGGGAGAAACTGGGTGAAAGAAGAAGGTTGGCAGATTTGTACCACGATCTTAGTGAAAGATAAGATGCTTTATACTTGTCACATGCACTTTACAGCACAGAGATGTGAAGAAGCTAGGGTCAGCCATTATACAGCACCCTTGAAGCACAGGGGGTTAAGAGCCTTGTTTAAGGGCCCAAGGGTGGCATCTTGGCAATACCGTGGGCTTCAACCCCAGATCCCCCGATCAGTAACACAGAGCCTTAACCAATTACCACTTCCCCTTGGGTAGTATATATGTGTATATAT
>JAAIIK010000027.1:4797664-4813473 GCA_014706435.1 Silurus glanis | reverse complement strand
ATATATATATATATATATATATATATATATATATATATATATATATAGTTGAGAAAGTGAACTTTGGTAGAGGATACTCTATAGGACACCTGAGGTAGTAGAGACTGGAATAAAACAGCAATAGACCTGAAATAAAACAGGAAAATAATAATAGTAAAATAAAATAAAATAAAAAGTCAAAGAAAGAAAAACCAAGAAAAAGCGAAAAAGTACCAAGTGACAAGAAACAGCATTATTTCACAATTTCAGTCCAGCTCTGATCCATAAAAAGGGCATAAGTACAACTGTGTAAAATAAAATACATCAGAGCAAGAAAAGAAAGAAAATTGAATAAACAACTAAAGTACTGAATTACAGGTATGACATATTTCAGTAATACTGATTAGCTTTTATGAATTTGAATGAATCTGATCTTTTTCTCTTCTTCCAGTATATAAAAAAAAAAAAGACAAAGAGTGCATAAATTTAAAGCTTTTCATAAAGACATTAAAAAGAAAAATACAGTTAAAATAAACCCCAAAATAGAGGAACAAAAAAATAATGCATTTTATGGAAAGAAAAGTGGTGGTATAAAAATACAGGAGTCAAGTAAAATAAATTTTTTAGCTACCAAAAATTTCACATATATTTACATCTTAACTCTTCAAGCCTGATCGGCTTGTATCCCACACATAACGTGTATTAAATAAAGTTTTATTTCTTTAAAAAAAAAAAAATCTCTCTAAAAAAAAAAAAAAATTGTTTTTTTTTTCAAAAAATTGGGGGGGGTTAAAAAAAACAAAAAAACCACAACATTTTGGATTCTCAAAACAGAGCCTACAAAAACACCACCAACGCTTGAAGAGTTACAATTAATACATATACCATGATTTAAAAACATTCAGTGTTTCTAAGCAAAAAAAGAAAGATAAGTAGACTCGTTTCTTTTGTTCGTAGATTGAAAGAAAGAAAAAAAAAAAGGCGCAAGCTTGGTAATATCCCTCCACCATGAACAGCTACGAGCGCGTATATATTCAGCCTGAGGTGACTCGGAGATGCTCGGCTGGACGATGTTCTCTTAAAACATCTAATGGATATTTTCATCACAGCAAGTTCAAATCAACGACATCTGATTGAACAGCACCAAGAAAAACAATTGTTGGGGAGGAAAATAAAAAAATATACTGAATAAATCGACACCATTTACAAAGAAGGCTCATGTACATGCTATTCATGCCATCGCAGAAACTGCAGGAAAAGCGAACTGAAAATCAATGTTTTATATAAAATAAGTTCAACTTTATAAGTTCGGTCAGGAGGTTCTAAACGGTTTGCTGGTCTCGATATCCAAAACCCCTGAAAGCTCTCGAATCATTGCATCTTTAACGCCGCCCTCAACACGTAGAAAGAAAAATCTGCTATCTTAACACAGGATTTCTGTCGCGATTTAAAACAGACACATTAACCCACATTAGAAGCATTCGCGCTGAGCATTACGCTAGCTTGAAAATAGCCAATGATTAGCATTACCGTTCCCTGAAACCCGCTCGTGGTGTTTTTTACACGTCACAAAAGAAAAAAAAAAACAAAAACAAAAACATGGCCCTAACAGTAAAATGCACACAATATGAAGTAACGGTTAAATGCGAAAGGTTTCGAATGGAATTCCACCAGTTAAAAGAAAATTATATTTTTTACTTGTTTAAAACAAGCAAACAAACCATCTTCCTCCAGTTACAGAGATTTCACTTTTAAAAGCTTTTCGGCACCTTCCTGTGATTGAAATGGCTACAGAACAGTGCAGGAAGGAGCAGAGTGTTGGTTTACCAAAGAAACAGAATGCAGCGAAGAGACATGATGCTTCTGTAAAGGCACTTGATGGGCTGCTTTTGCATTATGTGCTGAGGCTACAGCAGGATAGAAACCCAGTGTGTGTGTGTGTGTGTGTATGTGTGTGTGCGCCAAGCCAGTGCCAGTGCTAGTGTGGAAAGGACGACAGCAGTGAAGGGGCAGCCCAGACAGGCTCTCCAGTAGTTCCTGGACGCTCAGTGTTACCAGTTATGGCGGAAGATGGGGTGTTTGAGGAGCTCGCGTGAAGGCGGCCGATCAGCAGGCTGCAGCTCCAAACAACGCAGAGTGACGTCTCTCAGGCCCGGAGAAAGATGTGGAGGGATGGTGGGCGCTGTGGTAGCACTGGCGATCTGAGAGTGGGAAGCGAATTCACAGAACTTAATAAAACATGATAACGCAAAAACAGAAATGCAGAGAATTAACCAAAAGCCGATCAATGAAAATAAAGCAGACCAGAGATCTGCTTCATTGGTTTGAAACGGAAAGAAATCCCAGGATCTTTTATTCTAGGTTAAAACCTGTCAGCACTAGTGATTCATGAATGACTCCATGATGGATGGTACAGAAAGAAAAAGGTGCTTTATACTCGTCACATGTACTTTACCATAGAGGTCGACCGATTAACCAATTAATAAAGCTGATTGCTGGAACTGTCGACTTTCGGAAAAAATCCATACCCATGTTTTTTCTGGCTTCCAGTCCACTGTCATTACTAGAGCGCCCTCTAGAGGCAGATCACTGATGCCATGTGCTGTTTGTTTTTACACGCGAGACTGCGCACCGTACGGAGAGCGCTATGTTATATATAATATATTATATATATAAAATATATTAATATTTATTTCCTTCAACAGATTTTTATGATTCGGTAATGTTTTTATTTTTTGTTTGTAATAAAGTTCAGAACTATTTTACATGGACTGTTTGTTTCTTTGTGTCATGTTTGGTTCTAGAGGCTGCTCTTGTATCCAGCAACGCAGATTAATTGCCAAAACCGATGAATAGGTCGACCTGTACTTTGTACCGTCATCTCTAGATTATGTTATCAGAGTCTGAACTGAAGACGTATATAAAAAGCCCATCGTTGTCGTAATCCTCACCTTGAATATAAGGGCCAGGTGGTTGGAGTGTTTTTCTGCGTTCCACGGTGGCTTGGCGCAAGACATCTCGATGATGGCACAGCCCACGCTCCATACGTCACAGCTACGGCCATACTGCTGCCCTCTCAGCACCTGCAGCAGCACAGAATCCCATTAAACAAAGGAACAGTGTTCTCATAGCTATAACTACGACTGAAATCTGCATTACTGTCGTGCAATGTCTAATATGTGGCTATTTTTTTCCCTATTCAGGCTTGTGTTTACATTTTTCTGACCTGGCTATTAGTTCCACTGCTCCGCCCCAAATCTAATCTGAGCCTTGTGCCCAAATAGGCAATTCACAAGGGTAATGTAGTTTCCACAAAGGGGGGGGCAGGGTCATTTTGGGAAAGAGAAAGATGGTCCTTGTAGCCAGTTCTAAAAACTAAATAAAAGTTTATACGTGGCCATTTTTTTATTTATAGGGTTAGCTCAAACATTAAAAGAGGTTTGCACTTTTTGGGCCTCGACAAAACCTTCTACAAATAGCTGTAGTCTGCATCGGACAAACCAATAGACAAGAGTAAAGTTGTTGCAATGATTGCACTATCATGCACTTGCACTTAATGACTCATGTTGATGGAATTATGATTTTTAAAAGTGCTTACAAAAAAAAAAAAAAAAAAAAAAGAAAATACGTACTTAAAACAAAGTAACGTAAGACACCGTCATTTATATTTTTGTTCCCGGAGCTCAGGTTACTGATGTACGACCAATTTTAGAATGAAATATGACATACTGTGGTATCAGTTTTAAGTCCTGCAAAGCCTAAAATAACTAAGGTGTGTGTTAACGCAAAATTGTAGCTACAATCCCCCCCTGTCCCATCCATAGCTTGCACCTTAATTGCAGTCCTTTCATTCATCTTCCTTGAGTGCGAGATGAAATCTCAAAGAATTTGTTGTATATTTTGTCTGTGCCAAGAAAAGAATAGCGATGGAGGAGCTGTTCAACATTAAGAGGCTTTCATAATGAAGCTTAGTGCCAAGCAGGAGGCAAGTCCTGCTGAACTACCTCCCAATTTAACAAAGTCTGCGGCCACAATGAGAACAAAACATTAACACACAGACCATTGTGACCCGGCCTCGAAAGGATTACCGTTTTTCTTTCACTTGGAGTAAGAGAGAAATATAAATGCACTTTGGCCACATTCTCTAGAGAGCCACGTGAATCCGATTGCCACACAGAGCTCTCACTAGACTTGGCTGCAGCTTTGTCTGGTCATTTATACTCCCAAAGTTATAAACACTAAGCGACATGCGTCTCTCTGTGTGCCTTTTCTTCACATTGCAATGATACACGCCATAATTCATCTTTAAAAAATACAATGCCCATGGTTTCTGAACCATGAGGCATGGTTTGTCAGAATACATTAATTATATGTTCAGTCTTACTTCAGGGGCCATGAAGGCGATGGTGCCCAGGAGCTGACCCTGGAACTCTCCTGCACCCGTGCCCTTGGAGGCCAGCCTCGCCGCTGCACCGAAGTCGGCTATCCTTAATCTCTGTCCTGTGCTATCAATCAGCAGGTTGGCGCCTGTAAGAAATGAAAAGACAAACATTAATTAAAAAAAGAAATAAAAGCAATATTTTGCAATATTAGCAATACTAAAAAACATACAAAAAATAAAACATGCATCTGTGGACAAGATCTCAAGTGCACAAGTGTTTTGTTGTAGGTTAATAACAAGCCCAAGTCTAAAAAAAAAAAAAAGTGTAATGTGTAAATAAAAACAGAACCCAATGATTCGCAAACCTCCTCCACCCATATTTTAATTACACTAGAGCACAGAAAACGTATCAAACGCTGAAATTGAGGAAATGTACAATTCTAAGGGAAGAATAAGTTAATTTTTATTTAATTTACATATGTTAATACAAATTTTTAATACAATTTTTACAGTGTCCCAACTTTTTAGGATTATTATTATTATTTTTTTTTTTAAATGCCATGCCACCAGCTGTGGCTATTTCCATGTCATGATCAAGGTTTGTATCATGAGATGCTATAGCATTTAAGAGTTTTGACTAGAACAATGGAGTCCTGCAGTTTAATGTAACAAGTTTTGTTGTATTTTCTTTGGTGATATATTCTTGAAAGATCTCTTGAAATGTACAGGTAGTCGTCGACTTACAACCTATGCAACTTACTACCATTCGACTTTACGACCACAATCGCTAGCGGCGGCGTACGTTATTTTTTTTTACCAGCTTCCGGCATAATTTCACAGTACTGTACATATAGCCTACTCTACTTACGACCAAATCGTGTTACGACCGATTTGTCGGTCCCAATTGTGGTCGTAAGTCGCCGACTACCTGTACCGTAATTTCCGGACTATTAAGCGCACCCAAATATAAGCCGCACCCACTGAATTTTACAAAGATTTTTATTTTGAACATAAATAAGCCGCACCTGTCTATAAGCCGCAGGTGTCTACACTGAAACTAATGAACTTTACACAGGCTTTAATGAAAGACAGTGTCTGTTACACGGCTTGTATCTAAACAGTAGCCTACCAAGAAAGTCATTGTTCACTATCTTCCTCCTTCCTTTCACAACAATTTCTCTCGGCATATCTTTTGGCATCGTCGTGCGTTTAAAAATCACCATCGGCGAAGCTTTTCTCCCGATGCCGTGCAGCTCAGAACACAGGTGAAGTGTGTTTTTTCATGCCCGGTTGTTTTCAGCGTGACGAATGATTCGCATTTCCTGTAGACAGTCCGAGTGAGCGGCAGGTCAAACGTCAGAGGAACCTCATCCATATTTATGATGTGGTGCGGCCCGATTCACTGGGAGCGCATCTGATTTAATATAAAGAGTTTCATTGGTTCACCTGAACCCGTTCCGCAATTTCATTGGTCTAATGTTATGGGGCTCAGTTTTTTGGCTTGAAGTTTGTGAAACCGGGAAAAACCCAGGAAAAATCCATATATTAGCCGCTTCGTTGTTTAAAAGCGTGGGGAAAAAGTAGCGGCTTATAGTCTGGGAAAATACGGTACATTAAAGTTTTTACGTGTATTGAAGTCCATTAATATGTGTTTTATGGTCATGTGATATTCAGTTAAATGTAGCAGTGCAATGCAAGCTTTACTTTTCAGTCTGATATGTTTTCCTCATGTCATGTTTTGGATGACTGACTCCATAGGTATGTAGAAAAAGGTGATGACAAACACATGAAGACACTCAGACAACAACCATGGCCAAGGGCAGAACTCAAGTGAACAGTGCTTGCCCACATTTGTATGGAACAGCTGGTGTGAAATTGTGAACATTTTCCTAGTTGGCATGACAGCCAGGATTGTTTCAGCTCAGGACCCAGTTTTGGCCACATCTCAATTACAGCACAGACTGGGAGAAACATGTTTCATAGTCTTGTAAAAAAGACTGTCCCCAGCAGCATGCTGAATTCATCAGTTGATTACTGACTGTAATCATCCCTTTCCTCAGAGCAGTTCTGGTTTGCGTAGCTCACCTTTGATATCACGATGGATGATCTGATTCTCATGGAGGTAGGCGAGACCTCTGAGTAACTGCTCTGTGTAGTTGATGACCACACCTTCCTTAAAGGCACCGTACTTGTTCAGCAGATGAGAGACAGAGCCACCTGGAATGAAACGGAGAAAGAAATGAAGTTAATAGTTTTTCCATCAAAGCACCTAAAGATCTAAGGAGGAGTCTGAAGAGTGCATTCAGTGACTGACTCCATCAAACTATAAAACTACTCCATCTGAGTGTTAAACAGCTGGTCCATGATACAGATATAGACGATATAGTTATAGATTTTCATGCCACACTTATTTAATAGTAATATCTTGTATAACTATTATTATAATCTGACGTTTCCACAATCTGCTTCACTGCTGCTACACATTTCATTTTACTTAATAAATAAACAAGTATGTAAATTTGTTTAAATGTTCTTTTATCTTTACCTTAATTCTACTGTGAGCAACCCAACAATTTCCATAGGGGATCAGAGTTTTTCGATCTTACGATGTGATACAAAATGATTTAAAAAAAACATCACAATTTTCGTGCAGCATTTTAATTTTCGTACAATACGATGGGACGCTACCAGGATTGACTAAGGATATTCTCAAGTTAAAATGGGCTCATTGTAATGGATCTCCATCATAACACTACAGAACTATCTGTATTGTGATTTCGACAATCAAATTGCATTGGACTGTTGTAGGAGGCGTTCCACAGCGTTCAGATCCTACCTGCCATCCACTCCACGAACAGGTTGTAGTTGTTCTTCTCGCAGGTCGCTCCCAGCATGCGGATGATGTTGGGGTGATTGAGGTGGCTCATCATTCGAATCTCTTCCCGCAGCGCCTCCACCACCTCCTCCTGCTCGGAGGATGTGTTCCTGACATAGGTCACCTATAAAGGCATTACAGGAGTCAGGAAGGAGGGATGACCAAATAAATAATAAATAAATGAAATAAAGAAGAATTTGACTTATTTAAAATTTCCCTGGTGAAAATTGCATTTACACTGAGAACTCACAGCTGAAAGTAAAAACCAGAGCCAGAGCGATGTCAACCTGTATAATTTCAAAGTATTGAGTTGAATAAAAAAATTCTGTGCAGAACTATAGTCTGCCCAAGTCCTGTCTACAGCCAGCTTCTGCCTGGCAACACCTCAAACGCTGATCTGACTCATCCAAGGATTTGCCAGATAACCCTCTTACTGGCAGACTGATTTGACATAACCATCTCATGTGTTTGTAGCACGATCTGTGGAAGCTCAATGGCTGCCAATGGCACACGCACGGCTTTAGTGCGAGACTGTATTCAAGAGACGTGGAGTATTGACCTTGAAGCTGATTTGATAATGTGAATAATAATTAAAAAAAAATGCTTTCCTCAATAAAATACACCCAAGATATTCCTAACATAGGCTACAATTTAAAAATCATTTTTAATTATAACTCGCTAGCTAAAATTATAGCTACATACCAATTTGTTCTGGTGACCTGTATGACCAGTGGGACTAAGTTAGCCTCAGGCACCACAAGATTTCAGCCTCCAGTGTCTTTGCTGGTGTTACGCAAAAACGTGCACCACTGTGTCTCACACTACTGTCACTGCTGTTCTCTTGAAACGATATGGGGAGGCTGCGAGAAAGTAGTGATGAGCACTTGGGCCGAAGATGATGCTCCAGTCGGCTTCATAGGGGTAGCATGCTTCTTATTGTTTGCGTGGCTGCGATGTGCTCCCTCTCCCATATTTGATAGCTCGATAGTAGTTTTACAAACCTTACATTTAGCTTTTATTTATCTTTGAAGTGGTAAATTTTGCAGCCAAAGCTATTGAAATGTACATTTTCCTGGCCTGATTGCATTAGTTAACAGGTACAGACATTTGACCAGGGAATAAAATGGCACTGAAAAAGAGCCTAGCAAAAAAAATAAAAAAAATAAAAAAACGTGAAACAACGAAACAATAGTTCAGAAGAATTACATTTTGATAAATGGAAACTAAAATTAAAAGCGACAAAGAAAAATCCTTGATATTCCATGACTTGGGACAAAAAAATATAAATATATTCCCTGACTTTCAATGTCTGTAATAGACCTTTTAAAATTCCAGGATATTCCAGAAATTCAAAAGACCTGTGGGAAACCTCTGTGTGTGTGTGTGTGTGTGTGTGTGTGTGTGTGTGTGTGTGTGTGTAGATATATGTATGTATATTAAATTATAATATTAACATATGGTACGCATAAGGCTTTAATGTCAGCCCACATATATGAATAATACAATAGGATGAATTATGATATCATAAAAGGCATTTAGAATAGTAATTCAGTTATACGTATCCACTAAGAGAGGGGGTTTATGGGTAAAAGTGGCACAAAGACACACTAATAGCATAATTTTGACTCTTCAAAAACCAGCCTTTTGGTCAAAGCTGGGGAGGGGGTGTGCCCTTTTGTGCCCAGGGAATGTGCCAAGAAACATTGTGACATGACATAACCTTGTTGAGTCGATATAACACTTTTGACCAAGGCTGTAAACTTGGCATAGCTCCAACGCAGCACTATAATGGGCAGAAAGTAACCGAAAAGTGCTGATACGCAGCAAGATAAGAGGGAAAAGCAACAAAAATAACAAAAGAGAGAGGGATAGAGAGAGAGAGAGAGAGACACAGACATATGATCGAATATGATCACATCGTATAGGAGTATAGAAAAAAATTCATAAATAAAACCTGTTTTTTAAAAAAAAAAAAAGAAAAAAAAAAGAAAAAAAAAGAAAATTATCCTTTTAGATTTGACTGGACATTTACAGACCGTCCTCCGTCTGGTTGACTTTGATATCCAATAGTGTTAAGAGTTTTATAATAGTGCATTATAGAACCCAGACATTTTCAATAATACGCTGGTACAGAATTACAAAACAGACCTTCCTTCTAGGGGTCTACGATATATGTCGTCTAGGATAATATCGCAAAACCCAAACAAAACACACCTACTGCGTGCACGCATACATCACGTGGTGAAGTCTAGTAGGTTAAACTCGGGTGCATTTAGAGTGCGTTCATTCACTGCATGATTGAGTTTATTAAAATGCATTTAGATCACAAAATTCAAGATACAGTATGAGAAAATGTGTACATTTATATAATTTCATATAGTTAACCAATAATAATACAAAAAAAGTTTTTCCCCCCAAAAAATCAGCTATTAAAATATATTATATTATGAAATGAATATTCTATTATAATATGATAAAATACTGATTTTATTTGCTTGGTAACAGCCAAAATGACTTTTTATTCTAATTGACTGGTTAAATGTAAGAATTTGACTCAAAAGATGATGCACACTTTTAGAAAAACATGGCTTTATAACAGAAAAAATGCCCATAAAAGGTGAAAAAGCAATGCTAATTTAATGGAAAAGATTAATCTCCATCACTGCTGTGAATTGAGCACCACACAATATGAAGAATATAAAAAATGTATTACAAAAAGAATTATCAGTATCAATTAAATAATAAAAAAAAATCTCCCTACACACCTGTTTTACAGCCATTAGTGTTCCGGTGCCAACATCTTGGGCTTGGTAGCAGGAGGAAAAAGCTCCCAGACCAATCTGCTGTCCCTTCAGCCACTCTGCACCCTCACGGTAAGGCTGTTTTGCTTTGGTATGGCCAGGCAGCGTCTCTGGTGTCTGTGCATGAGCAGGAAAGGTTGAATTGTGGTTATTGTTGGCTGGTTTACTAAAACATCTGAACTACCCAAGAAAAAAAAATATTTCATGGTTGACCAATGAGGAAAAGTGCTACATGGAAATCTACACTCACATCAACCTGTATGATGATGACATCCTCCTCCTTTTCCACTTGCAACTGTGGGATGATGGGTAGAGCATCTTGGGAAGCTGACACTGCCATGATGACGGCGAGCGCCTCCTCTTCTTCGGCCTCCATTTTCTCCCTGCACTTCTGGTTCTGAGTCACATCCTGGCTATATGCATCGTCCGAACCAGGCTGTTCTGGTGACAGCACCGCCACCTCTGACTGGAACGTCACCGTGCTGTCTGTCACCGGCATGGACGCTTCCAAAAGATCCTCCATACTGGAGTTGAGCTCTGCTGAAGCGTTCAGGCCGTGGAACTTCTCATCCACCGGCGTAAAGACTGCATCATCGCTCGGGACAAACACAGAGCTGGCACTGCACCTCGCACCCTCCTCTGGAGAAATGTCCTGAAGTTCGAGCTTCATATTGCTTTTAGGACCTAGGCACTGAGATTTAGCTGCCTCAAAAGAGGTGGAAGAAGAGGGCCGTGAGGGTTTGGGACGATGGATCTGGTTAGAAGGCAGAGGCCGGGGGTGGGAGCACAATGGGGAGGGAAGCTTTTCGGGGTCTTTAATGGTCCCTCCTCCACTAGCACCCTTAGGAATCGGAAATTTACGCTGGGCACCAGGGGAGCAGTTAGTGAGCTTGCCAGGGACAAAACCTTGTGGCCGGATGTTAGAGGTAGAAGGGGAGGGGAGCGGGGGTGGTTGACTTGAGGAGGGCGAATGTGGATTAAGACACTGGCTCAGGGGTCTAAGAGGGCCACGCAGTTGAACTGGAGGTTTTGGAGAGTCTGCAGGTCCAGCGGGGAGACACGCCAACCTGTCTGACATATCGTCTACCGTTTTTGCACTGACCGCTCCACATCGAGAGCCTTTACTAAAGGGCTTTTCCTGCAAGAGGTGGGTGGGCGAGTTCCTTTCGGTGGAAACGGGCGAGTTCTGAGGAGCTGCGGGATCCAGAAAGGCGTCACAGTGTGGTCCAGTGGCGCTCTGCACATCTTCGAGGCCAAGATGCACAGCGTCTAGAATGTCCATCTCTTCTGCGATAGCCAGCAAACGCCGGCGCATGCGGGCGTAGTGGGTGGAGCTGGTGACACTCAACATATCCAGCAGCTTGACAAAAACGTGGGGAACGCGGGCCACCATGCGAGCGGCGCTCAGGAACACACGGCGAGACAGCTTCCCTACCATGGAGTGCGAGTTATCGATGGACTGCAGCGCAAAGCTCAGCAGACGCAGCAGTTTCTGGTACCTGGAATTAACATCAAACCATAAATACAACTAGAAGACAGACATTTAAGATTGACCTCAGACATTTTTCTCTACTTTCTGAGACATCCTGTGTTATATAGATGAACAAGTCCTGTACCTCTCCACCTGATTCTGGGAATGTCCACAGTCTGTAGCTGTGACGATATGTGGGTAAAACTCTGCTGGAAACTCCAGCAGCAACCTGTCGATCAGACATAAGCGGCCTAGAAGAGCCTGCCAGTTATTCGCCTCAGTCTGGGAACCCAGGATACAGTTCAGCACATAGTCCACTCCGCCAATACCAATAGAACCTAATATACAAACATACAGAAATTTTAATAACGACCCGCGCAATGCTTTTTTTTTAGTACAAGAAGAAAATCTCCTATTGGTTTTGAGAACATAAATGTAATTTATACCTGCTTTGAGAATCTCTCTACCAACAGCAAGCTCTCCGACCTGGCCTTTACAGAGCTCCAGTAGAGTGGACACAGACAGTTGGCTGGTGCGACTGTAAAAACACACACTTGCATTATATATGCTCTGGAATATGGAACATTTACAACAATAAATAACTCTACTGTATTTTCTCTATAAAATGCAGACAGGGAATTGACTATTTTAGTGCTTTTACAAGTGCTCATCATTAGGTGGCAGTAAAACACCAAAAAAAAAAAAAAAAACAACCTCCAGCACAAATCTCGAAGCACAAATTTTGATTACGAGCAGCACCTGTTAGCGTCGGCACATTTCACCAGGATGGTCTCGACCACGGGCCGGAGCAGCTGCTGCAGGCGACTGCGCTCCGACAGACTGTGGCATGGCGTGTAGACCAGCATGGCCCGCAGAGTTTTCTGGGCGAGGAGAAGGAGAAATAAGAATCCCAAATATTCACAAAGCATCAAAACATCATGGGCTGCATGCCAGACTTGACTCGTGAATGCCAAGCTTTTTTTGTTCAAATAATAAACAAGAATTTGTGTGTGTGCGTGCAAGTGTGCGGAACGACAAACTCGGCGATTGATACAAAACGTGTGTAGTTTAGTAAGTAGCTCCGCATACGCCGATTATTAATGTAGTAGTATCACTGGGCTAAACAGAGAGCAATGAACTGTTGACCGCACACATTATGGCCGGACTATTCTTGTATGAGGGACACCAGAATCTATGTTCACTGAGTAGTATGCTTAACATATGTGTTTGTGTAAGTGTGTGAGAAACAGTTCACCCTGACCCTGACAACCAGAGAAGACTGGGGAGTGGTGACTGATAGCGCATTGTACTGGAGTGTTGCCCAGCACTGATAAGCTCAGCATTGACTCTTCTTCTCGCTACAACCCCCAACCTCCACACATTCACTCACACACACACTCCTCACTACCCACACCTTTCCATTGCATAAAAAAAACACAATATAAAACTTGGAGAAAATCTCAATACATTCGAAAAATTTTCCACCGATACTCAAACACACTTAATACCCCATGTCCTTTCCAGTGCAGTAATTCGGCCGGCGTTTTTGCCCGACGCAAACATCATTGCAAAAAAAGATTTGATGCGACTGCCGGCTTTGCCTTCAACAAAAGTGTGCGCGGTATTTTTTTTAGTCCACAGAGACCATGCTTCTTTTTTTTCCCTTTGTTTGAAGCAAAAAAAAAATAAATCCAACAACACTAAATATTCTGGAAATCCCCCAAGAGCACAGAACTTTTCTTGTTTCCATAAAACGTTGAAGCAAAGAGCCTGAGGGAAATATCGTACTCCGAAAAATGTATGCCATGAAAACAGTCACCGAAAGCTATTGTTCTAGAAAAGAAGTAGAAACAGGTTAAATGTGGGGTGAAGGAAAAATACTAAACAAAACAAAACAAAAAAAAAAAAACGAAACCTTTAAGTCTCAGCCTGAAGGTCCCGGTTGTTTTGCAGACTTCCTGGTTTAAAGTGAACTTTAGAACTAGCCAGCATGGTTTGTTGTAATATTGAACTTTAGCACTCCTCAAACAGAACCAAATAAACGACACTTAAATCGAATCGAATCTAGATTTCAATTTACAAGCATGTAATACAATATTCAGGTGAGTAATGTAAAGAGTAAAAAAAATAAATAATAAAAAAAAAAAAAAAAAAAAAAAAAAAAAAAAAAAAAAAAAAAAAAAGAAAAGACCACATCTTCAGTCTCATTTATCACCAGATTTGTATAAATCTGAGCCCACAAATGCCTTCACACATTAGTGGAGTCCTCTGGAATTTTACGAATATGATTTTAGGAAGTCATAAGATAACGGTTCAGACTGCTATTGCGTCATTTCCTGCAAGTGGGATGAAAACCCTGGCGTCTCTGCTGTCACGAGAGCACACAAGCTCCCAGCACTTGTGACCCGATCATGAGGTAGACGGACGCTTTGTGCGAGTAGTAGTGTAGTGCGCGGGACAATCACGGATTTGGCAAGAGGGTGCTGCTAAAGCTGATTAATAAAACAAAGCAATGAAAGAACTCCAGAGTCATTTGATCTTCTCTACTTTGGCCTGAATTACTTATGAGTGTTGCAGCAGAAGGATGCTTGGCAAAATGAGACGTACGAAATGGCAGATGGAAGCTTACCAGCGCAGCCACGTAGACTTTGTAGACAGGGTCTGCACACACCATCGAGAGAACACTGCAGCATGATTCGACCACTACTTCCCCTGAGATTTCACTTCCTGCTGCGGCGATACCGGCCCCTGCTCCTGCTCCTGCTGCTGTGCTTGCCACCGAGTGCTCGCCGTTGGCCAGAAGCAGAGCGCCGCTCACGTCGTGCGACAGCCTCCGCAGGGCCATCTCTCTGATGTTCCAGTTCCGTGAGAACAGGCAGCCTACCAGCTCAATACCAAACACCTGGAAAAGGAGAGACAGGAACACGGAGTAATGATCGCGATTCATTGCAAAAGCAATTTACTTACAGATTTGAATAAAATTGCCTTTCATTTTGGAGAATAAACCACCAAAATGTCGGTTTATAAGAATGAATGCATGTAAGTGTACAAAACTCCAAAATAAGGTGACACCGTGCTCCACCTCACCTTAATCCAAGGCTCGGCCAACTCTTTATAAGTCTGAGGGATTTGCTGCACTCCGTAATGGGGAAGAGAAAAGTCTCCCTCGTGAGCTGCCCTCTGACCTTCAGCATGGGAGTTGGATGAAGCGGTGGATGAAGATACCAGGCTCTGAGACCGACTTATGGAGCTGTCCGCTGTAGACGCTGGGTCGTGACTAAACACAAACACATTGAATGGAGAAATGATGCATTATTGTTGTATCATGATTTAGCAATGATTGAAACTAACGTATACTTCAATCTGTAGGATATGCGCAATTACCAGGGACAAGAATGTAACTCTTCTGGAATAAAAATGCCGCCCTAACAAGTGCCTGGAGAATGTTTTGACTAATAATGTGTCAAAATAATCATTTGTGGTTATAGTCCATGTCCTACAGGTGTGATGGATAGCAATACAAAAGTATTCCCATACATAAGGTGCATTCATTTAAGGCCAATAGGTTTATATGATCATTTTCTTTTGGCGGCTTCCCTCACCACATCCATAAACCTCCTCCTTAACCTTCCGCTTGCCTGATGGTTCCGTCATCAGGATCAGATTCTTCCAGCCATATACCCGATGTCCCTTTTCTAACCATAACCAAAAAATCTGAAGCCTCTCTCACTTTGTCAAATGATGAGACCTACTAATTGAAAGCAAATGGCTGGAAAACCCTCTCAAACTAAAGCATAACCATAGCTCATCAAATTTCCAGCAAAACTCCAGGAAATATAGTCGAAACTTCATTATAAAAGGCTCGGTTTACTAAAACCAAGCACAGCAAATGAACGATTCGAAAAATCAGGTCTTGAAAACATTCATTCCGTACAGTCAGAGTACTTGCAGAGTTCAACAGGCTATGGTTTCACAGGTTTTTGTGCGGAGAGGATCCCGTTAGGGTTTTTGCATTCATGTCTTTGAAGGAGAGGTGCGGAGCAGGGGGTGGATGGGAGACACTGAACATGACTTGCTGCTAGCATTTCAGCCCTGGGCAGACACAGAAAACACAGGTGGTGCCGTACTGTCTAGCTCACCTAACCGCTGAGAGAAGATCCAACACACGGAATTCCAACCTGCTGATGCCCCAATATACACATCACCTGCACAGCAACAACACTGCCCCACTGCGTCGCCATTTAAAGCGACTGCATAATGAACCTGCTCGTCTATTATAAAGCATTTTCGAACATCATATAT
>JAAIIK010000027.1:4774846-4790580 GCA_014706435.1 Silurus glanis | reverse complement strand
TATATATATATATATAATAATAAATTTTATATATATATTATAAATAAAATTATATAATAACAGCTGTATATTTATATAATTTTTCATTTAGCACATTTCCATAATTCATGATTAATATGATGTCTGTAATCAAGTTCAGTACTTTTCTACATGGAGTGTTTGTTTTTCTTATTATCCAGTATCCATTTTAAAAACTATCGATGGATTAATCGGTAATCGGCACGTACGATCCGAACCTAGCTATCGGTCGATCTCTAACGAAAATTGTAGCTGTCTAAAATTCGCTTTATCATCATTGGGCTAATTAGTTATAAATTATCGTATAAATTTGTCCTAACCGATTTTAACCACCTCTATGTGGCCAGATATCGTTTGGCTACAACCCTAATTGCCCTCTACTACGCTAAATGGTATCAACAGTGTAAAGCTCTTAGAACATTACTTTACTGGTTAAACACTACTGCAGAAACCAGGTCCTTGATCCATGGTGGACTCCCCAGAACCTTCACCCCACGATATGAATTTAGCATCAGCTGGGTCGTTCTAACTGCCATAATATAACAATTCTGAACACACACACACGACCTCATGCCATAAAAAGGACCACTATTCGGTTTCCAAATACTGCATATTGGATTCTTCTGATCATAGCAGGACGTTCGCAAAGAGAATCTAGGACACCTTTCTCCAGTGACTTATGCACTGCTTATGCACCGACAGCTGCTTTGGTTTTTATAGTTCTACTCACATTTATAGCCAAAGTGCAACTTCGGTTAGTTGAACCAAATAACGTACAAGTTAACTGGCGAGCTAAAAGTGTTCGAGTATTCTGCTCTGACCGTATAAAATCTCGGGATTATGGAACACGAGCACGTTCACGCAGGCCCTGATGTTTATATGCATTTGCAAAAAGCTAGCTAAAAATGTAGGCTCTAGACAAGCGCATATCAAAAGGCATACATTACGAGTTACAAGTTGGTTCCTACTACACAAAATATATTCTCTTATATAAATATTCATGCATGTCAGCTATAATTCAGTATAATAGCTAGCTAGATGTTGGCACTTGAATTCATTCATGAATGAATAACGGAAGCCTGTAGGTTGTATTTAACATTACAGTGCAAGCAGGTTGGGGAGTAGAGCTCCTGCTGAGCTGCTGAGCAAATAGGTATAGATGAGCACCTCGTTGCCGCTTCACAAACCCACTGAGACACAAACGCCTCCCGCGTCAAATCGCTGACGATGACGCAGCCGAAAACAAGTCCGGCTTATGCAACGACATCCCAAGGGATATAAAACTGTCTAAACAAACGCCGGGTAAGAATAATAAAAAAATAAAAAGGGACTGAGCAAGCTTTGAACTTTCAAAGTTGAGGCTTTAAGCTGAAATATTTATGCTCATGGCATTTCTAATTAATTCAGAGCCATTAGATATTGGATTGTACTGACAGGGTCAGCAAACAACTTGCAGTGAAAAACTGCTTTCCAGTTCATTGCAATGAACTTGCAGGCTTAGCACTGGAGATGGACAGCTGCGATTTGCCAGATCTCTTTTGAATAAATTTAGTCTAAAAGGGAGTCAGCAGATCAGACAGACTAATGTGAAGATTTAGTGTGTTCAGCTCCACTATCTGCTGCGTTAGGTTCACCTTCTGAGCGAATCTTATAAGATAAGGAACTGGCTTTTTTTATTTAAAAAAAAACCCCCTCATTATTTAGGGAACAGAAACCTTTTGCGAAACAGATCAGGCTGAATGAGTGAGAAACTGACGGGATAAAGAGAAATGAAATCTTCTTTCCCGGTATGAATCGGACCAAGGGGGAGGTTTTTGACAATACAGCAGTCAGCATTTGAGCAATGTGAACTTCCCCTCTTTCTACTTTACCAAATACGTGTTGGGGGAAGTCAGAGGTGCTGACCTTCTGCAGCATGCATGTACACATCACACAATTCACACTGTCCAAAATAACACGCTTCACCTTCCAACAGCTGTTGCTAAACAGCAGCAGTGCCTCCAACGTGTTTTTAAAAAGATGCGCATTTGGTCATTTATCTTTTTTTTATTTCTTTTAACCGTGCACCACACTGCGCTGCCAACGGGTACAAAACTCACAGCACAGTTAGAAGCACAAGCACAGATCGAGGCTTCATTATAAAAACAAACCTGGAAATGCTTCACACCGTCCTGCCAGATTACAATCAGAAAAGAAACCGGCCGTAATGTGAAACTTGTGTGTGAAATTTGTAGCTGGTGTTCGTATGAAAATCTCCAACAGTCCATGATGCAGTAGCAGTAACTATGTTATTATATATGCGTTGAAGCAGTGAGTCAGCATGACCGAGCATTTCAAATCCAGGGTTACTGAACACCCTGAACTTCTTCAGGCCCATCCGGGAAATGTATTATCCATCAAGCTATATTTTGTACCTCTAGGGTGGGAAATAAACGAGAAATATCACAGTAGATTGTATCCATTAAATCAGATAAATAAAAAAACATAGAATGTCACTTAAGAATTGGTTGTTTCCTCAAAACAAGTAGAATTTAGAAATGTGAAAGTCTTTCACTCAGCCTATTTGGGAACATTAAGAACTTATGGTTTTCTCATGAAGCTGCCTGGAAAGATGCCAACAGCAAATCTTCCACAGAAATACTATTAACCTCTTAATACTATTACTGCTGGTTAAGAGCAACATATACCTTCCATCCATAGACTGTCGACTACTAGACGTTAAAAAAAATATCAAACTCGCGGTTTCTTGGCTGCTACCTTTTCCCAAAGCCTATTCCTGATCAAGCTTCATTAAACTGAGCCAGGTCCTTGCTGGACTTTTGTTGTCTCAAAGAAGAAACTAACCACAAAGTAACTCATTACAAACATTAAGGTCTAAAGGAGTGTGGAATGCACGACTGGACACCCCTGAGTGTTGCTGGGAGTTTTTACCAGAAACAGGAGGGAAATGAAACTACATTTCCAGTGGCTATTCACAAAGCACTTTGCCAGAATACGAGTGATTCCTAGAATTTTTCCGTTTCAGTTTGATCAAAATTCACTAGGCCAGTTCATTAAGAAAAAAAGAATAAATCAATAAAATCAAACAAAAAAAAAAAGTAATAAACAGGAGGATTAGTGCAAGTTGAACAGCCAGGCTTTGATGCTACTTGTGTGTTTCCACCATGTGATGTGTGCCTACTGAGGTGGTGAAAGTTTACCTCAAGTATCAAAGGCTAAACACTTTTGGATGTGTCCTGCTTCGCACACTCTAAAAGGCCTCACATGATGGCAGAACTCTGCAAATAGCTTTTATTTTTGGAGGTAATCCGAGACTTGGACTTATTATAAATAATTTCTCCATTTAAACATGCGCTCTGCTTGGTGCTGTGTCGCTTTTCTTGCATGCTTTTTGTCACTGCAGCTTAACTTGTCCACATCGGAGATCCAAAATATAACAAAAGTTTGTCCATGTTGGATTTTATTCCAGACTTTAAAAACCAGTAAACCCCCCCCCCCCACCAAATGCAAAATCCAGCAGCTGCGTTGGTGGCTGGTGCAGGTGCAAAGAGTGGGAGATCAGTGATGCATGCAGTGTAGTCTGGATGTCCCAGTGCTCCGGCTCTGGTATGTGGTCGGAATGCGCAGAAATTCTTTATAGACGACCGATGCAGTGTGCAGCTCGCTGCCCCAACCAGAGCAGCACGACCCCCACCATCTCCATACCGGCCTCTCTCAGCAGGGGCAGCTCCACTAACCTCTAACCCCCCTACCCGCTTCCATTCGCTCTAAAGTTGCTCAGACAGTCCACAGCATACAGGCCTGGGACATAAACAGGGGTTTGGACATCACAAACCCTTGTGTGCTTTCCACAAAAAGATAAGAGACCAGTGAGGAAACTGGATCATATGGTTAGATGCATGCGGTTTAACACCTTACTTATATTCCTGACTACGTACTTTACCACACACACACACACAGTTCCAGTGTCAGGGCAATGGAGCCGAGCGAGCTGATGAACAGGCAGTCCATTAATGGTCCACTATCCCGAGTGCTGGAAGTAGAGCATGGCCTCCGGAGAGGGACGATGGGGGGGCAGGGGAGGTATACACACACACACACACACACACACACACACACACACACACACACTGCTTTCGGAAGTAGGGGGAAGGGGAGCACATGTACACGTGTTAAAACGCTGACATTCCAACTCCAGAGAAACTACAGCACTTAAATTACGTCTAAGCAAACTTACACGTTAGCGAGATCTGTATATGCAAAAGACGTGCAGAGGGTAAATCCAGAGACCTCAATCGTTCTCCTAGGTTAACCACCGACCTTCACGGAAGAGACCACGTGAATAACATTGCTTGAAACAAAACTATGCCATGAAGAGTTTTTGCATTCCAACAGTGAACAGTTAATAACCTCAACAAGGATGATGGAACTATAATTACTGGACATTTGGTATCACCCAGATGAGGACGGGTTCCTTTTTGAGTCTGGGTTCTATCAAAATTTCTTCCTTATAGAATTTGAAAGAGTTTTCCTTGTTCTTGCTCATTAGGGCTAAACTTAAAAAATGATAAACCTACATGGACTGATCGATAATCGTAAAATGAATATTCGTAATTCTGCAACGCTGCACTTCAGGTTAAACTCTACACCATGCACCAGAACACTTTCGGAAGCGCCACTAGGTACTAAGGTACAATCCCAAAGATGTTCTCAGGTTGCTGAAACTTTGGCACCACATAATTCCTAATGGTTTGAACAAAAATAGGTCGATTACTAGTAAAGGTTTGTCGAACAAACCACCGCAAGGAAGGATGAAGAGCTGAGGTAGATATATACAATGTAGTCTTGGTCAAGTGTTAAAAAGGGTGTCAAAGTGTGGCGAGATTTAGCTTTGAGCACATTTATATCCAGTTTCATGAGAGTGTAGATCATGTATCTGGACTCAACATGCCTAAAACTGGTTTGACTCGAGTTTGAAATGGCTCGCCCTGCCAATAGACTTCCCGGAGCGCTAGTTCATGAACACACCGGAATCTCATCCACAATTTTTTATCAACGCAGTAAACCTTTCTGTAAACCAACTTCAAACACCTGAGAACAAACACTGTTATCTGGTATAACATACAGAGCAAAAAATAAAAACCCAAATATGACCAGGAACAACAGCAACCTTATGTGCATAGTCAAACATTAAGACAATATGCCTTTCAACCTGCTTCAAGGACGTAGCAAATGGTGCATGACTTAATCTTACACACACACACACACACACACACACACACACACACACACACACACCAATTGGAGCCAAAGCACTCGTTTGTGGCGTCTTATCACAGTACTGCTAACACACTATGTGTTAAACATTCACCTTGTGGGCAATAAGGAATGCAGGTCTACGAAGTCGAAGCCCTTACATGGAGATCGGACGCTCCTGGGGAAGTAACAACTCTATTAATATATACTTCATTCGTGAGGATGTTCAAAAAAATAAAGAAAAAAGCTGAGATGTGGAGGGAGACTGTTAAATATCAGTATCAACTGTTAAAGTTTTAACTGTTAAAGAATTATAAATAAATTTGTTTAACAACATTTTGAACTAGAAAATTGTTCAAGAATTATGAAAGATTTATTAAACATTTTCAATTTAGAATATTTGTAAAGAATTATGGATAATTTTGTTAAAAAAAAACATTTGAAATGATGAAAATAAAAAAAATCATTAATACATTTGTTAAATAACATTTTAAATTAGATGATTTAGAAAATAAAATAAAATTTAAGTAACATTTAAAATAAAAAAACTGTTAAAGAATGATGCAAAATTTTGTTAAAGAACTTTATTTGGCATTTTTTTGAAAATTGTCAATAAATACATTTTTAAATAAATGATGCATTATTGAATTGAAGTATAAATCTCAAATTTTATATAATGTTGAATTATTTTCTGAGTAAATATATTAATATTTTAAAAACTTTTGCATTTATTAAAAAAAGAAATGTGCATTTATAATAATAATAATAATAATAATAATAATAATACTATAATAAAATTCAAGAAAGAAAGAAAGACACTATCATCAGGTTCATGACCATTATTGAAACAAAAGAAAAAAAATATTCATCTTATCTACTCTAACGTTGGTCTATTGTGGAAGTTCCTTCACACAATTCTGGGGGAGATTCTATTCGGTGGTGAGAAAGCGTTCGGATTGGAAGTGTTCATACTCTGAGATGTGGTCTTCCCCTCGTGTGTGCATCAGAATTCTGATCTGACAAACACAATAATGCTCACATGCCATAAGCACCTCTACAGCAAACACAAAGAGAAACGAGAGTGTGTGTGTGTGTAAGACGCCAAATGCACCGGGGAGAAACGAGGCCCATCCGAGTCATAAAAGCAAGAGAGTAGGAAAAATAGAAACAAACAACCTTCTTCTCCTTTCAGTCTCCTTCCTGCCAAACCTACCAGCAAGGTGGGGCATATTTCAATGTCTCAAAGAAACATGAGAGACTCGATTCATGGAGGAATCTGGGGCAATGGTGCAGAAAACCACACACCCACACACCCTATATAAGTGAAAGTGAGAGAAAGATAAATCGATGCGACAAAAGCACTGGAAAAAGCAGTAAACACGCAAGCTGGCCTTTATGTTTTGAGGATAAGCCTGGATGCAGAAAAGTGCAGCAGATAAAGATAGCTCCAGCTGCGATATTTTTACTTACACTTCAAGCAATGAAGAGAAAGCCTTCTATTTAAAGTGCACTGGATAAAAAAATAAAAAAAAACTCCAAGCGCAAAACATTCAGGATGTCACCTTGTATTTCCGTGATGCATCTAACGCTCAAGGCGAGTCACAAATTAGCCATAGTGATAGACCAAACTCAAACTGATGGGTTTTTAGGCAAGAACGAGTAAAAATACATGTCTTCTATTAGAACTAGCTTTAAAAGGAAGGCTTTATAGCTGTTGGTTGATGTTTCTGCAGGTACGCTTTGCTCGAACATCATATGTAGCAGGTGAGCAAAAACCACAATAACTGGTGCGGCACCTTTTCTGAAGGATGTCCAGAAATAAACATCAGTCCCAAGAGCCATTTACAGTTAAAGCACCACAAAGGTCTACAAAATCATACCACTACTTCTATTGAATCATGATCAATAGAAGTAGTGTCATTAAGATAAGTTGCACAGCTGCCAGACAGAAAAGCAACTGGTGTGATTTTTTTTTTCCTTGGCACAAGGGACATTACTGTCTTCCAAGTAGCCAACAGCACCGAAAGAGTCTGGAATCTAAATCTGCTCAGTAGTCTATCTCATGCGGGAAAAAAAAAAGGACACTGTTACAACTCTATCCAGAGCTAAATTGTTGCATGAGAACATTGGAGAGAACAGAAAGTGACAGCTTTCTGGATAAAAAGCTCTATTCAGCCTTAATGCTGCTTCTCCACCAAACATGGCTGATGCCTTGAAGAGAGGGAGAAAAAAAAAAAAAGTCAACAGAGACTAAACTTGACCTCGAAACAACAGAACAAGACAAAAGGAAAACAACTGCGGAAGAGCGTCCCGGGGGAAGCACTGGGCCGGAGCAGCTGCCCGGATGAACACTCTAAGGGAGAAAAGGAGTGGCTGAGTAAACACTTCGAAAGCCTTTTTTTTTCCCCTTTTGAAAAGCAGACTGGAATGTAGCTAATGGGAGGGCTGTAGAGGATGAAGAGACTGCGGAGTGGTTGAGGGTGGTTAATCGGCCATTTTCTTTACGAGATATCTTCGAAATATTTGGATCCCCCTCGCAAGGTCCTTCTGCTGGTGTACTCCGAGTGGTGTAGTCTATCCATGGCACCCCAAACAATCCCTCATCTCCGAGTCCACTGGTCGGATTGCGTTACCCGTCCCTTCAGGAGCGAGATGATTGGCGGTCAGAGGTGTCTTCCCATCCTGTTCCTGGTTGCATGTTTCTCCACAACTTTTCACTCATTGCTCTGAGGGACAACTACATAAACTCTTGATTGCACCAGGTTCCTCAACTTACCCTCTGGTGCTAAACGGTAGCTGCAGAACATGAGTCCAGAGGCCTGTTACATTCTTCTTGTCAATTGACACAAAAGTATCGGTTTCTTACCGAACGAAGAGCACAGCTGAACAAAAAGTACACGTCTTTGTGTCAAACCGCATCGATAACGTCTGTTATAGTTCTCAGAAAAGCGCAGAGAAATCTCTTTTAGATTTAGAAGTTTCTGCGCAACATTCTGCAACACTGCTACATAAGTGTGTGTGTGGGAGTTTTATTGCCATGCCAGTTGCATGCACCCCTCTGTTCCACAACAATGGTCCTCTTATTGGGCCATCAAGACTTGGGCTGATGCCCACAGTACAGCAATCGCAGTCAAATCACAGATTTTTTTTGACACACGTCCGACTGTAGTTTACCCGAAGGATAAACAAGCAGTCAGATTCAGGCTCTTTGCACTTTTTAGTTCAAATAGTTTAGTTTAAAAAAAGGCCAACATGTTCATAAACAGCTAATCCAGTGGTCGCCAAGCTTTTGTACACCACGAGTTTATCTCATGGACTGGCTGGTGTGGCGTGGAGTGTGTTATTACAAGGCGGTATGAAAAGATTTTTTCTAACACGCGAACAGATGGCAGCACAAGGCTGCACGCACAGTCACAAGGAGCGCTGGCCTTCATAAATCATCGTGTCTAAAGACATCGTACGTCTGGAGCTGTGCAACTGGTGCTATTCTGACCACGTGTGTTGCCACGTCTGCGAATTCATCATGGACGGTGCGAAAAACTGGATGTTACACGACGACGATGCACCGGATCACCGAGCTCTCCTCACATGCGAGATTCTCGCCGGAAACATCTCGCTTCTGTTCCCACCCGACTTCGCCCTCTTCCTGAAGATAAAGATCCAACTCAAAGTTCGCCATTTTGACAACATAGCAGAGATCCGGCACACACCGCAGAAGGTGCTTAACACGCTTAGAAAAGAAGACTTCCAGGACATATTCCAGATGTGCCAGGATCGCTGGGAGCACTGTATTGCTGTGCAAGGGGATTGCTGCAAAGGAATCGTGTGTAAATGTAGTTAAATAAAGTACTTTCTTGTAAACAGGACTAGTCTCTAAACTCTTTGATACCACCTCGTATGTGGGTGTAGATACTTTTCCCAGAACCTGGTAGCATCTCTTTCACAGGCCGGTTCCCAGTAGTTGGGGTCCTCTGGTGTAATCCGTTACACACTGTTTAAATGCAGCTGATTTACAACATTAGCACGATGTGAAAGTATTCAAATTTAATAGAAAGATAAAGAACACAAAATGCCTGGAAATTGGGGAGAATTCAGAAATCAAATATAAATGTGTAATGTTTATATTAATGTAATATGTTTTATATTAATATAAAATTTGAGTCCTAGCGGATATATTTTTAACTGACTGGAAATGGACAATGTGTACAAATTGGACTTTTTTCCCTGTTTTTTTTTTTTTTATTGAATCGTTTGTAGTTTTGGAGTTAAACAAAATGTAAGGATCTATACCCTATATAAAATTGTTGGAGACTACAAAAACAAACAAAACTGATTCCACCAAATCCATAGTGTGTATTTTTACTGAAGTGTGCTACCTACCGAAGGCCCCTCCATGAGACGCATTGTTTTAACTGGTAATCTGGGCGTGATTATTCATGGACCTGTGTGTTTGCTTTTCACATGTAATCTCCAGCTTGCCTTGTACCGCTGCTAACTAAACAGAAATGAGGGGAGGCGGGGTGGACCCCTGTGTCGACCGACAGCGCCTAATGGGCATGGAAATATCCGGACCTTTGTTGCCGGCGTCCAGGCATGAGCATCTGAGCGAACCCAGGCTTTAATCAGGCGCTTTCTGGTGACCGTGAAGAGACCTTGACTGGTTAGACAAAATAGGCCAAATCTCAGGAGACCTTCGCTCAACAGAATGGGGGCAAATATCTTTACACACCAATACTAGCTATATTTACAGGCGAGATGACACACTGAGGGCGATTCCCAGATTGTTCGGTTTGGAACAGATACATTCGGATTCGATTCTTCAGTATGTCCCTGCGAGTGACGTTAAAAAAACCACTAAACGCAAAAACCAGCTTGAGACGTGTAACATCAGCCATAACATTGTTCATCAGCGGTATTCAGAATGCAAAAATCACTGTACAATGTTCTAAATGAAGTAGAAAAACTACACGATAGTGGGAAATATAAATTTTCTTATATTTTATGCTTAAATATATATTTATTGTTTTTAATTATGAAATTTGTTACTGTGAAAATACACTGATGGCCAGTAAATAAAACATCATCCAACAGTTTACTCTGCAACATGCACAAACCTCAACAAACAAAAGATTTTCCTATCGGGTGTTTTCTGAGGCCTTAAACGATCCGAATGACTATCAATTCCCACGAATTACATACAAATCAGTACAAATAGTTCTAGCTGACGTGCAAGCGGGTGGCGAGAGACACGGTTCTGATCCTTGTGCCAAACATTCAATTTCTGAACATTCTTGTCCTTGCCTACTTAGCAACCAAATACTTCAGACGACAACAACCATTAGCAGCTCATGATACACATTAGCGTGTGGGCTTCACAAATACGACTTCACATGCAACAGCAGAACACTTTCAATCCGGTAACTTGGACGCTAACGACAGGCTTAAAAAATAATTAATGCACGCATCAACGAGGAGATGGGAATCTTCAAAGAAATATATCAGTATACAGACCTGTTTGATTACCAGAAGCAAAGGGTCACATGTCAAGCGTGAGTATCGGTGACCCTGGGTTTGTTCCTCTGCCAGAGTGAATCTGGGTTTATGGCTTCCAGCAAAACCCTTCATAAGAATGCATTGAGCGCCATAAGTTCTTCTTACCGTATCAGTTTCACAAGCAGAGGCTTCCCAAGGGAACTGCAGTGACTTGAGGCAGGCTGAGATGCCGGGTTTAAGACGGCAGCCATCCGGCCTGTGTGCAACCTCAGCAGCAGTAAAGTCAGGATCGCGCCAGATGTTATGCAGCTAATTTAAGGGGAAGGTCAGTTTTAAAGAGTCGGGCCTGTTGAAATCTCTTAACATGGTGACAGTGAGTCAGACACGGTCCTTACGCACGACAAGAGTACAAGATGTGCAAATATTCCTTTAAACAGAAACTACCATCTATTAATTAAAAAGATCTCCAAATGGGCCCGGGTCGTGTTTCCTCCGAAGACCGAGCCGTATTCAAGTTCTCCGCTTTTGCCCCGGTTCTGTGGTCAGACAAATCTAAATTTAAAATTATTTTTAGAAACCATGGAGGGGCGTCCTCCAAACTTAACATCCAAAAAGCCACCATCAATGCCGAAAGGTACGCAGAGGTTGCTGAACAATATATGCTTCCATCCAGACAATATCTTTTTCGCAGAAGGCCTGAAGAAGCATGTCTTCATAGTTGAAGAGCGTGTGTTCTGAACAGGCCTGGCTGCAATTCAGACCGTTCAGAAATCGAAAACATTCGGCGCATCATAAAATGAAAAATACAACAAAGAAAACCCAGGACTGTTGAGAAAACAGAATCCTGTATCAGACTAATACAAAACAACATTCCTCTCCCAAAACTCCAACAACTGGTCTCCTCAGTTCCCAGATTGTTGTTAAAAAAAGACAGGATGCTACACAGTGGTAAACATAGCCCTGTCCCAACCTTTTTTTTTTTTTTTTTTTTTTATAGACGTATCACAGACATGAAATTCAAAAGATTTAACACTTGAAAAGAGTGCATTTCCTCAGAAAACATCAAACGTTGGAACAATCTTCTATTGTGAATAAAATGGGTTTATGAGATTTGCTTTGCCTTCTGTATTTATTTACATTTTAAACAAGCGTCTCAACTTTTCTTTGGAATTGGAAACATCTCAGCCTGATGTTCAAATGTATATAAAGGTTGGCATGACTGATACTTTAAGTCTCTACATCACCTTTCACCTTTGTTCAAAATTGAAATACCTCTGTGGTACACAAAAGAAAACGGCAACCAAAAAAAAAAAAAACCCTAAACCTCAATTCCATCATCTGTCATTTTGTACTTTGACTGGACATGGTGTACTTGAGCTACTTTTAGTTTCCCTTCCAAGGTCACTGTGGTAGAGAAAAGTGTGTTTGAGTAAACAATCCAGCATGGTGGTGTGCAACACACACACACACGTCTTTATCTCACATGCGGATTGTTCAGAATTTCTAAATGCACAAATCCTGGAAAATCATATGCTTAAAAAAAATCTCTGACAGCAGCATGATTCTACAGTCTGGGCTAAAAGAAATCAGCCCCAGACTCACTTTTATGTCTGTGTGTTTAATAAAAATAAAAATAAAAAAAGACAAAACAATCCACTTTTAGACAATTAGTAAGATCACCTGAAACGTTTTCCTTTTTGCCAATCGATGCTTTTCTGTATTTTTGCATTAGCAGCAGAAATAAGACAGAAAAAAAAAAAAAACATTCGATATATAATGTGGATGTAGTCAAATCAAGTCGGATTTTATTGTCATGTTAACCACATACAGTGAAACAAAACCGCGTTCCCTTCGCCCAGGACGAAGGTGTTATAGACAACATAAAGGAAACCAGGAACTACACAAAATTAACAACAAAGTGCACATGTGCAACATTGAGTGCAAATACAAAAACACAATATAATACAAAGCGACTGTAAAAACAGTGACTGTGGAAACATTAGACACACCGTGCAACGTGACGAAACCTGTCCAATATGTCTAAACAAACCAAAAAAAAAAAAAAACAGGAATATCAATTGTTATAACTTGCTCCACAAGACTTCAACACCACTATATCTCCACTATGATCCGTAAAAACCGCCTACGTTTAGTTTCACACCACAACGCAAACAGTGTTTCACTTGGCTAGATGAAAGTCCTGTGACATTTTCTTTTCCAGTGGAGGTATCTTATCCTACATCTGACTGGCTGCCTTCTGTAAACCAGAACATCAAGAACTGCTGTCACATCCGCTGGAAATGCAAACAAATTAATTACGATCCCATGGGTTGGGAACACCCAGCTCAATCCACACTAACGGAAACTTTCATCTGCAACACAAACACGTGGGCAGTTTCGCAACTCGTGGTCCAAACCCCTACTAAAACACGCAGCGAGTAAGGAAGTGAATGTGTACTGTACTTAAGCAGCTTTTTCACGTATCTGTACTTTACTGAAGTATTTCCATTTGGGGAGATTTTTACTTTAACTTCGCTACATTTCAAACTCAAATATCTTCCTTTTAACTTTACATTTTGCGAAATCAGTCATTTATTTTTGAGGATAAAAAATTGTTCAAACATGCAGCGAGTCACCAATCAGAGCGCGGCCTCTGTTTTCAACTCGTTTTGATTGGCGCTTGGTGTATCTACTGATCACCAACATACAGTTCAGCGTCAACATCAAGCAGAACATTTCGAGAGGAATAAACGATGAAGAAACTCCAGACTCGAACTCGCCACAACACACGTGACCTCATTTACGTGATTTTTTTAAAGTAGTTGAAAAGAAATTTTTGGGCTCATGATCATTGTAATAGAAATCAATCGATGTTTGAGTCATTAATATCATTCTATTAATAGATCAGTGTGCTGAGAGTCACATTCGAGTCTTTTCACATCAACTGGGTTGATTAAGCAGAGTCTTGTAACAGCAGTAATAAGACATAATAAATCATAGTATTTTGAATACTTAAGTACATTTGAATGCAAAAACTTTTGTACTTTTACTCAAGTGAAAGTTTAAAGGGAGTAATATTTTATCGAGTGGATCTCTACTTCAACTTAAGTACATGGTTTGTGTACTTCATCCACCACTGAAACACGGGTTTAAAACATTTTTAAATAAGAATACAGCTTTCGAACTTTAAATACTGGACTTCGATATTCGGTCCGACTTTTGTGTTATAGAAATTTGCCAAACAAAAGTTGTTCCTGCATGAAAAAAAAAAAAAAAGAAAAAAAAAAAGAAATCAAACGCATCCCCCACTCTGCATGGCCAACTGACCCCTTCTCTTCAAACAAATCAGTGCCTACGGTGATCAAGGGGAATCCTTCAAAGGAAACAAAAGCAGGCCAGACCTCTGAATAAGGTATCCCTTTTTTAAAACTATGCCAACCCGACACAGCGCTTCAATAGCAGCCTCCTTTGATCTTTTCTCGGCTAGACGATGGCGGCTGCGTTCAGCCAGATGAGCTCCTCCTAATGTCAGCGTGCAAACAGACCAGAGGAACATCTAAGGAACATCTGTTTTTTGGATCCCTTTCAACACCTGTCAAGGAGACATCATCTACCTGGGACATATGGGAGGGTGGAGGGGTGGGGAGCACGATGCTCATCTTCTCACCTGAGGGGACACGACTGCAAGTGAATCAGGCGACTGACGCGGATTTCAGCTGCTCTGACTCAGATTCCCTTCACCACCCTTACATGCGAGTGTGAATAAACAGGGAGGAAAACCGACGACTCCGTTTACACGTCACAATCTCAAATCCAGCGAAGCAGAAAAACCTGAATTAACCTTGGTTTTGTTTTCTCACACCAAAACAACAAAAATCTTTTGCCCTGGGTTTTTTTTTTCCCAGGAATTCAACCTGATTGATGACTCAAAGATTAAGTCATCGCCCTTTTAAGCAAAACCTTGAAGAACCCATCTTCATCATCCATCCATGTCCTGATATTAATGCATATTTTCATACAGACACACACAAAAACACATCCAAAATTAAATCTCAACCAAATTGCTGCTTGAAAATAAAATATATTAAACTTTCTACAGATTTATATTTCTAAGTGAGGTACAATTACTTCTGCATAATTTTCCTCCTCGTTGTCTAACATGAGCTTTTATAAATAAATTAAAAAATATATAAAAAGGTGTTCACCCTGTTCACAGATAGAGATCTAACATGGACATGCTAACACCCAAATGGAGTTGTGTGTGTGTGTGTGTGTGTGTGTGTGTGTGTGTGTGTGTGTGTGTGGTTGTTGGAAGAACTTGTAAGCCTTTTGGAGAAAGTTATTCATTGAAAAGTTATTTATTATATTTTTATCGTCATTTTGTACTTCATAAAAGGTCAAGAGAAACTTTTTTTTCTCAGAACTGAATGAACACACCTGCACTATGGACCAACCCCCAGAAACGTCTTGCTGACCCAACAAAACTGCTCAGTCCGAAGTCTTAATACACAGTCATATTCTCCCAGGCAACGACTTCGTTTACTAGAAAACCGCTCTATTAGTACTGTAACTGCGTCACACACAGTCAGCATGGGGGTCTTTGTCAAATTTAGCACATTATCAATTGTGAGCTGTGTAGGAAATTCCACTAGTCCTGATTACGGATAAATGGATAGACATCGTTCGACAGACAGATATCGATAAACGGAAAGACAGACAGACAAATAGATAGACAGACAGACAGACAAAGATAGATAGACAGATAAGAACACAGATGTAGTCCGACAGATAGATAAAGACAGACAGACAGATATAGAGACAGAAAGACAAATAAACACAAGGAGACAGACAGACAGACAGATAGAGACAGACATAGAGACAGAAAGACAAATAAACACAAAGAGACATGCAGACAGACATGCAGAGAGACAGACAGGCAGACATATAAACAGACAGACAGACAGACA
>JAAIIK010000027.1:4753262-4772580 GCA_014706435.1 Silurus glanis | reverse complement strand
AGATAGATAGATAGATAGATAGATAGATAGATAGATAGATAGATAGACACAATTTTGTCACTGTATAGTACAGATCATACTCATTTACTTCATAAAGAGCTTCAGCGGTAAATATTTTTGAGGTAGAAGATTGCTACACTGTGGTTTTAGGTACAGGATGGCTAACAAAAACAATTTCCTGTCAATGTGGCTCCAGTTTATTACTGAGTGCTATTCTTGGCCAGTCAGGCTTCCTGTAGCTTCTGCAGTTCCTGCTCATGTGGAACGCTGCTCAAACAATTTGTGCGCTCATATTTTAGTTATCTCAGATCTGATCAGCTCTTTTTCAGTGAGTTTGTAGAAACAGATAAAAAGAAGCAGGCAATTTGTTCCAAAAAAGATCACCTTTGAAAAGAACTGAAATTCTATTCACTATATGAATGGAGTGGATTTTTCATAATGTTATTAGACCAAGTACTATAATTAATAGGAATAATTTCAAATGAATTGCAATAGAATGAAGATTCGAAAATGCTTACAAGGTTAATATTAAGACTTAGGCTTAGGCTCAGCTATCACAGTGAAATTTAGTAAGGATTGCACATCATATAGTGATGTACAGGTACTAAATCTTCATCTGGACCTTCCCTCCTTCCTTCCCCTCGTTTATTGCGTAGTAAATGCAGTAAAAGGGTATCGTGTTGCGGTAACACTAACACACTCATTTTACACTTTTGGTGGTGGATATAAGTGCTTTATAGAGCAGAGTGGTATATGATGTGGAGATTCCACAAATGGAAGTCAGGACCTCTACTAAGATTGTTAGCCTATTTAGTACATGGGGAAGATGTAGTGCGGTGGTTAAGGCTTTGGACTTTGGATCAGAAGGTTGTGAGTTTAAATCCCAGCACCACCAAGTTGCCACTGCTGAGCCCCTGAGTAAGGCCCTTAACCCTCTTTCGCTCAGGGTATAATTGCAGGGCATCTGCCAAATTCCAGAAATGTAAATGAAAAACATTGCATGGATGTGCACTACAAGGCATATTGATATATTAATGAAATTGGAATTCCCTGAGTTACTCTAACATATATGATCCTGGCCTTTAACTTGTTTGTTGATTCTGATGATTGAAATAGCACACTGTAAATGTTATTTTAAATCTTGAATTAAAATCTGTCGTTTTAGTTTAGATTAAATGCAAATGCAATCGACTTTCACATGAACGTATGAGTAAAATATGATTCTCTATGAAAGACTATATAAAATGTGTTCTTATGTGAATAGTATCTGATCGTGTTGAAAATGGAACCACATGTGAAAATAAAGGAATCATATAAAAAAAAAAAAACTAAAATGCATTTATATGCAGTAAATGAGACACGTATACATGTAAACAACAATGTGTCTAAAAAAAACATTTGCCCAATTTGAATACACTTCATATCATGTATCATGTGACGTTTATGTGACTGCTGTGAATCTGCTAAAAATATGTTCAGTTCAAGTACTTGTACAAGTTTTGTAAATATGTATAGAAACAAGGTATATATTGAGTATATTGTGTGTTTGTCGGAATCATTTTTACCACTGGCACAGATTAAAGCACATTTACACACTTGCACATTTGACCTTGGATGCGCCAATAATTTATGCTTTTTTTTTTGTTTTTTTAGGCATCCACGTAAAAGTGGGTTTGATTAAATACAACATTCTCTCTTTTCCTTTTTAATAGTCATACTGAAGCCGTGCACCACAGTGACTTCATTCATTCATTCATGGCGGACAGCAATGTAATAAATGTAATTCGTTACTGTAGCGTCTTCACGTATCTGTACTTCACTAAAATATTTCCATTTGGGGAGAATTTTACTTTAACGACAATCAGTCGTTTCTTTTTATTTATGAGGATAAAAACTTAAATGGTCAAACACTCAGCGAGCCGCCGATCGGGGTCGAGCGCGAGCTCTGTTTTCAATTTGTTTTGATTGGCGTATCGCTGTGTATCTACTGATCACCAACATACAATTCAGCGTCAGTTCAACATCAAGCAGAACATTTAGAGAGGAATAAATGATGGAAGAAACTCCAGACTCGAACTCGCCACAACACACGTGACCTTATTTACACCATTTTTGGAATGTTTTCACATAAACTGAGTTGATAAAGCAAAGAGTCTTGTGACAAAAATGATAATACATTATACCCATAATAAAACATAGTACTTTTGATACTTATGTACTTTCGAAGGCGAATACATTTGTACATTTAACTCAACTACATGGTTTGTGTACTTCATCCACCACTGATCTCGAGCCTTTCCTAACACCACTGAGTAACTGCAGGACCCTTTGCTGGGCATCACACACTCACACACTGATTTACACCTACGCATAGTGAATCCTGGCATGTTCTTGGAAGGTGAGAGAAAACCATAGAACCTGAAGGAAATTCATCACAGTCAGTAAATTGAGCTCAGGGGAACTGAACTGGGGACTGCAGAGTTGTGAGATGCTGCTGCTACTCACTGTACCATTGTGTTGAGGGTTATAATTGATTTTTTTCAAGTTATTTAAGTTTTTATTCTAAAGCTAAAATAATTAATACCGTAGGTGTTTACTTTGGTGCTTTGCCTACCATTTAAAATATTTTGTCCTGCAGGACTTTTGGAAAACTCAGCATCAAGACAAATCACATCCTGTTTCAGTCAAGCATTCGATGACATTTTCAAGTGCTTTTACTTAAAAAAAATCTTTCACTGCCTCATTCGGGCCCAATATTGCTGTCAGAAAGAAAACAAAAGATTGGGAAAGGTCCGAATGAGGCGGTGGAAGATTTTTTTTTGTGAAAGCTGCTTGTGGCAGCTTTCTAAATATGTCTCACAACTGTCAATGAACTTTTGCACTGCTCGACGACACATCACGCCACTCATTCCATTTGATTTGACATTGATTTCACACTGCTGAAGCATCTGGCAATCTGACAATTCCCTTTAACCCCTGCGCGTCACTTGATTTATTTGCCCAATGCCTTTCTTGACGTTGGTTTTCGAGACTGAGCACTGCTCTGCCCTCAAATCCCAAGATTTCCAGCCCGACACAGTGCGGACCAGGAAGCAGATCCTGCTGAGCCGATTCAAGCCATGCATGCAGACACTGCATCCATGCGTACGGCTGGCAGAGCTGGGACTTCAGCCCAGAATGTGTCACAGGCTGGAGCAGGGGGCAACTTTTGTCCCGGAAACCCCCACACGGAGGCTTCTAGGTGCATACCTTCAGAAGTGGCACACCAACACTCAAGGGGTTTGTGGTGACGTGGTGAAAAGATTTGCAACACCCTTGCACACCCACACACAACAGCAAGCACACATTTACACATTTGCACATTGTTGACCTTGAATGCTCTAATAATTTATGCGGTTGGGTATTTTTCCCCTTTTTTGGGGGGGGGGGCGATGAGAGGAGACATGTCGTCACAGCTATCATTTAACTGTCTGCTTTTGCGTTCACATTAGTCTTGCAACCGCTGGTAAGCAATTTTAATCCCAGCTCTTATGACAGATTTGTGGCCACATTTTCACTTTGAAGGAGGACGATTAAGAGAAACCAAAACGATTACGCTAAACATTTCAGCCCACAGTCCGTTGGTAGGTTTGAAATAGTATTTAAACAACATTACTGTGGCTGTCCTGCCACTATTCTTCTGACTTTGTTTTTTTGTAAGACATTTTTTCTGTATTTTACATATATAAAGACATGACACTGAGAACTGATTATCAAATTTCATTATTTTATGTTTCATTACATACTATTTTTAATTACTCGTTGTTTCAAAGCCAATATAGAGATTACTGTTGAATAATTAAATATAGGGAATGGTGCTGGTAGTCCCCTGATCTGTGTCTGGTGGTAGGATTTGAGACGGGGGTGATGTGGGGATTTGGGGAGGGGGGAAGTGGGGGTATTTGTCATGCCAAGAACTTGGGTTATGCAAAACATTTACAGCTCTGGAGCTGGACAAAGCATTGCCTCAGATGGTATCTTCAATTCGAATGTCACTTGTCACCATGTCACTGTTGCTGGAATAGTGGCTCTGAGTCATGGATTTACATAATACTCACCTGTCGTATCCGATTTAACCTAAAGACATTTAAACATAGTGAAAGACAAAAGTCAAGAGGAATGCATGAATAACATTTGTATGGAACATCACAATTTCAATCTGGTCATGGTGATTTTTTTTTTTTTATTATATCGCACAATGAGTTATAAATATTTATACAGTGTCAAGTCTGATTATCATGCCATGTGCCACTTTATCTTAAGAAAGGAATACTGAAGAAGGTCTTTGGACTGTAATTAATATCAACAGTCTACTACAATGACTCAGGGCCACAGGTTGCATGAATAGTTTTGCATTTAAGCGCTGAAGTGTACATCTCAACAATGAGGGAACTGTAATGAATAAAATTTGAGGCCACCCAGATGAGGATGGGTTCCCATTTGAGTCTGTTTCCTCTTAAGGTTTCTTCCTCTTGCCATCTCAGGGAGTTTTTTTCTTCCCACATTTGCCACTGGCTTGTTTATTAGGGATAAGCTTACAATTATAAAAACGTGTAGGCACTAAACTTGTACATGTCTGAAAAGATGCATTGAGACAATGCCCATTGTTAAAACACTATACAAATAAAAATTGAATAAAACAAGACAGGGTGTGCCATTATAGTAAAATAATCAACAATGGTGTGGCCTAGCAGGAAGTGTTACTTCTACCATCTTAAAGTTGATTATTTCCCTATAACAGCATGCCTTAGAGCAGTCGTCCCCAACCCCCGGGCCGTGAACCGGCAGTGGTCCGTGGGTCAATTGGTACCGGGCCGCACAGAAAGAATACATAACTTACATTATTTCCATTTAATTTATTATCTGATTCTGAACGATGTTTTATTTTGGAAAATGACCGGATTCTCTGCGCCACATCTGTCTATGACTCACTCTTGATGCATGTCATGATGCCTCGGTCACATGTCTTACCTCCGTCCGCTACCTTCTTAAAGGGGCTCTGGCCGCTAACACATAATACATTACCGCTAAATTCAAACCCCCAAGCTAGCAAAATTAACAAAAAACAACACAGTGAACTCACGATTATTATTATATTTAGAAGATACCAGTTTTTATGCCGGTCGTATAGTTTTATTTTGTTGTATTTATCCGCCACACCTTAAAGGCCGGTCCGTAAAAATAGTGTCTGACATTAAACCGGTCCGTTTCGCAAAAAAGGTTGGGGACTGCGGCCTTATAGTGTTTGAATTTTCCTATACCACAGCAATGTGCCACTGATGTACCAGGAGAAAGAATTAAGCCTGGAGCTTCCACAAAAATAAGAAACTAAGCATACGTGATAGTTTGTATGTAATCGACATATAGTGACGTTTAATGATCGCACAGAATAAACACACACACACTTGTCAGAGATATAGAATGGAAAAAGGTTAAGCCTTTCCCAGCAACAAAAGATTTAAAATCCACCATTGTAAGTGTGTTTGTGTTTGCGCCGAGCAGAGACAACTAAAGGCAGAGAGACAGAAAGACAGACAGGATGAATGGGAAGAGTTTAAATTTACAGCACACACTTAAGATCCTATGCAATCCTACAGCCCGATTTACCCCTTATAGTTTAAATATGTCCACAAGAGCCACAAGAAAGAGCACGAGGCTCCAAGGAGACAGATTACTGGAAGTTGCAGTCATATTTTGGGATGTTTTAAATCATTTAGATTTAAAAAAAAAAAGGGCATCTGCTCTAGCACAGCAGCATCCTGCTTATAATAGTGCAAGTTGGCATTTCGGATCCCTGATTTAGAGAGCTGAATGGTGTTTTCCTGGAAAGAGATGAGATGAAATGTCAAAACCTCAACATTCAGGCACATCACAGCTATTCATCACAGCTAGCATTTTTGGTTCGTTTTATGGGCAGAATCGTCTCAGATAGAATCAAACCAACGAAACATGGCTACAGAATATTTTCCTTTCTTATACAGTAACCACCCGAAACACATCTGGTGCAATCTGCAGTGTGCTCATTCAGAAGTCTTTTCCTTTTAATGTGGGATCAGTACTGCCCCCTCTCAGTCTTCGACAAACAGATAAATCTCTAGAGCACAGTAGGCTACTCTTAAACCTCTGTCTTAAAAGGCAGCTTTTTGGTTTTCTCAGCGATCGTACAGTGTAATGATGATTCAAGTGAAGATACCAGTGGCGAGCAGCGCATTTCACGCTTAGGCCTTCAGTGGAGTCCTTCCTGAATCCATCCACTACTGTAATACCATTATTATGATGCCTATAGAAACCATCCATGTTATGGAAAAGCGCAGTAGAACAGAGCTCTGCATCACAGACATGAATCTCATACAGTGAGAATGAATGTCATTAATAAAGCAAGAAACACAATGAACACAATTCAACACGTCTCCTTTCACTGGAGCCACAGCTGCACCGCCCGCATACATCATCTCTAGCAGAAGCATCGATATTCGTTTCATCAAATGACCCCAGGTTTTCCCTGCATTTTGGAGCATCTTTGTGCATTTTCCCCATGCATTACGGTTTTTCTGTCTTTTCGAAATTATTATGCAAATTCTACGAGAAAGAAAACGCAAGCTTGCGCAGTTTGCTACAGATGCGTGTAGAGAGCTCTGACTAGTGCGCTCAATGACCATCCAGTTAAAGGACGTGAAAATGCTGACATGATGAGACGCCTTCTAGGGGCCTTGGAGTGGACAAATTGCATTCTGGAGGATATCTGCAGTGTTCAAGGCAGAAAGATAACTTTGGCAGTGACAACACGTGATGCAAATGCTGAAACCTGATTGGATAGAAACACAAACAGAAACTTGCCTTGCTGCTTGAAGCAGCACACCTGAGAGAGAAGTTGTGAAATAAAGACAACAGACTGGGAATAATTTCATTCATATTAATGGACAAAAATATATTCAAACTTAAGTCTTCTTTACGTACATTGGCATCCTTAGTAAACATAAGAAAAAAGTTTATTCAAAATCCCAAAAAGACTTTTGCAAGAGCAAATGCAAACACAACACAGTTGTATATTTTAAGAAAATCTATAAATCTGTTAAATATGTGTGGCACAATTATTGGCACCCTTTTAGCCAATACCTTGTTCTACCTCCCTTGACCAAGGTAGAGTCTTCTCCTATATTCCACATGAAGTTAGGAGGATACATGGCAAAGGACTGAGACGATTCCTCAGAATAGATGGTTCTATTTGTTCTGTTTGACTGGGAAATATGCACTGTCTTGTAGGGTTCTGCATAAAACCTTTAAAAGGGACAGATACTTTTAGCTCAGCTGAACACCGAGTGTTTTCTACCATGAAAAGTACAGAAAGGTTTTTCTTTTTTTGCATAAAAAAGTTAAAAATACAAAATAAAGTATCCTGGCATGAAGAAATAATCAATAGGATAGTATGATTGTTTTCCAATAACAGTATGTTTCATAGTGTTTTATTCCTCTATTCCTATTAAACAACAATTAAATTTGCTACATTGATTTAAATTACACTTTTAACCCTTCATTTAATGTTGAGAAATGTTAGCTTCATGTCACCACTGGATTTCGCACTTATGTAATGATATTTAAGATCTCTTTTACCCCTTTTGATATAAATAAGATAAAAAAAATACATATTATATTTCTATTGCATGTCTACCTTATATTACTTTATATATTCCATACATCCGCTCATCAGCTCTAATTCTTTACACTGGTTGTAAACATACTGTATGTACATAAATACATACACACAGTCATCACTCTGAGCTTGACTCCAGCACTTGGAGCAAAACTTTCAGTAGCAAAATAACGTATATTTCTCCAGCGCAGAGATTCAACAACACCCCCGCACGTCAGACTTCCTTTCATTGATTGAAAACAATAAAATCTCTCCGCAAAGCTGTTTCCTGGCTCTGTCTAAACATGGAAAAGCACCACTCCTCTCTAAATACACATATAAAGACATTATTATTATTATTTATCTATTTTTTATTTTTTTTTTATTAAATAATAAAGGGACTCCAATTTTAAAAAAATTTTAAAAGATTTTTGCCGATGGTACCAAAACAACCTTGGCAGATGTTTTATATCAGAACACTAGAAGAACTAAAAGAAAGATAAGAATGAGACTATATAAACTCATCTTTTTTTTTACATTCAGGAATGATGAAAGTGTTTCAGTCACTTTTATCATACCTGAATGTCAAAAAGGATGAATGACTGATAGTCATCAGACAACATAAAAGACCAAAATGGAACCCAGTGTGTAGAGAACAAGTACGATACCAAAGCGTGTTTATCAGAGCTCATCCAATAACTAGTTGGGACACCAAGCAGATGTCAAAACACAGACAAGCATCGTTTTCAGTGTCCAGATGGACAAGCTAAAGACACCCTCACCAGAAAAACATTTTATATATATATATATATATATATATATATATATATATATATATATATCCTAAATATTTATTAAATTATTATTATTATTATTATTATTATTATTATTATTATTATTATTAATTTATTTATTTATATTTTATTTATATTCATTTTTTTACTATTTATTAATATTTAAAATGTAGGATATATTTGTGCTGTGACACATGATGTAAGTACTTCATAAGGCCCAAAGGAACCAAATGTGTTCAATTGCATTGAGGTCAGAGTCCTATAGTAGGCTACTAAAGATTTTAGGCTCCAACCCATCTAACATGAGAATCTGGAACTGTAGTTTAGTGGTTAAGGCATTTGATATTGGATCCGGAGGTTGTGAGTTCAAATCCCAGCCCTGAGCAAGGCTCTTAGCTGCTCGGTTTTATAAATGAGATAAAATGTAAGTAGATAAGGGCAACTGCCATAAATGTAAATGTAAAAAGTATATCTTGATGGAGCTGGCTTTGTGAAGGGAAAATTACATGCTACCACATCCAAAGACATCCTATACCATTGTGAGTTACAGATGATCTTATCAGGGTAGACTGGTAAACGGCTTGACTTTGCTAATGTGAAGGGCCGTGAAATAACTTGCACCTAATGTGGCATCTAGCTTTCATATGTGACAGACAAACTGAAACAGCAGTACCAGGAAACAAAAGAAAGACCATATATGGAGAGTGGAAGTGAAGCAGCAGAGACCGCAAACAGTACGAAGACTGTCTGGGACAGAATCAGGGCAGATATGACATTAAGCATGAAACCTTTAAAATGTTAAATGCTCTTCATCTTAAAAAGAACAAAATAGAACAAAAGTTACTTCAGTGAATATACAATCAACGCAGGGTTTAATGATCTCAAAGCTTCCTGTTTTTTCCCTTCTCTCTTATACTGACCACTGTGTTTACAAAACCCTGGGATGGTCTTTCTATATCTAGAAAAGCTTTAAGAAAACAAGGATCCAGACAGGACACAAGAGAGTTTGTTGATGTAGGATCTCTTTATCTGGCTCTCTTGCATTCTCTATCTTTTTCTGTCTCTCCCTAGCCAGACAATGTCCTCTTCAGCCATGCCAAACATCACAAAAGGCAAAGAAATGTCAAATCAGCACAAAGCAACATGGAAAAATCAAGGTCTGGAGTGTGGAACATTATTACCCATAAAACTCGTGACGTTTGGACGTCACTTACAACCAAACATTGATATGTATCCAGCAAAGTATTACTGATTTTCTAAAGGTTTCTAAAGTCAGATTTTTGGAATTTACACTTCTCTTTCTGACCTATAACTTAACCCCAGTGCATAGATACGGAATTCCTTTTTTTTTTAGTCATCAAGAAACAACCCAAATAAAAGATTTTGCTATTACATCTACAGGCCTCTGGTTTCCTCCGTGTGTATTGTGTGGTCCAGTTCAAACATCTCTCCCTTGCTGACTTTACCATTCAGGTTCTGGCTTGCCTGACATTTTTCAACACACCTTGATGTGAAGTGGAGGTTAAAAAGGCATGCATCTCAAAACAAAACCAACTCTCTTTATCACAATGCTTAAAAAAAACCACAGCACAGCTGCAGAGTGGCATACGCTCATATACTTCATCAACACAATCATGCCTCAAACACTTCAGTTTGAAGTCATGGGAAAGAGATTTATACCTGAGAATCCTTTTTACCGTAGATAATTTGCGATGAATAAGATGTGTGGTACATTTTCTTCTCAAGAACATGATCTTAGTAATGAAGCTTTAAGTGGCTTACACACATTTGGTGCAAAAAATGAATTACGAAACAGGGATATTTGGCTCTGTAGCTGTAGTTGCTTTTATTTTCAATTCATTCTTATAGTTGTGTCTTACAAGCTTCTTGTGTTTCTAATCATTCGACACAGTCAAAGCAGTAATCAGCTGTATGGGCCTGAAAATAAGGCCACGTTGACAGTTGAGAGTTGTGTGTGGGCCCTCAAAGGATTTGGTGTGTGTGTGTGTGTTTGTGTGTGTGTGTAAGTTTGTCATTTCCTATTCCCTTAACGGTCTGTGTATGTGCCAAGTGAAGAAAAAAAAGAGCGTCCACTATAATACGCTTTTAAATATAATACAGAACAATGAGCATTAAACAGAAGAGAATCGGTATTAGAGCAATAACTTTTGGCAGTTTTATCAACGGCATGCTCTGTTGATGCTAGATGTTGCAAAGGTCAAGTCATGCTTGATTATTGTTCATTCCAGAAACAGATTGGGTTGCTAAGGTTGGTAATTGCAAGGCCAAAAGTAATATACAGTCATATACGGTTTTAAGGGCCAACGCACAAGACACAGGCAGAATTCTAATCTTGTCGAGATTAAAATCAAATGAATAGGACCAGAATTTCTTTCTTGGCCAGCACGAGTAGGCTGAGATACTGTAGAGAGAAGGAAAGTGGTGAGAGTGGGAGTAAGTAAGTTAGGGTTAAAATGAGAACACTGGTTTGCATCCCCTCCCACCTGGATCATGCTCAAACACTGTGCCTGGTACGGCGTAGTGCCTCGATCCTTCAAAACAATGACAAATCTACACCCCCTTGGGATGACCTGACACAACGGCCCCAGAGGAGGACCTGTTGGCAAAATATCCAAGGCTGTAATATAATTGTAAACTTTTTCCCAGGACAGGATACTATAACAGAAAAGAAAAGTAAAGAAGTATTTGATTAAATCCACGTTTGATTCATTTTGTTGATAGCACTAACGCTGGTGAAACTCTTTCGTGTTGTTCGTTGTCAATGTACAGATGATTCAGTTTGACTGATCAGGAAGTTAGACTGTGAAAAAACCTGCAATGTGGCCGATGTAAATGAATAAAATATTTTTCTAACAAAAGGTTTATCTTACTTGTGTATAAAAGTAGAAAAGGATCTTTCAGGAATGGATTTGCTTGTTCATCTGAACATTTTTAAAGCCATAAGCAGAACAAATGGCAGTTCATGTTAGGGCAAAGACCAGGATATAATCACAGCAGTAAGAGAAAGACTAAGGCTTCAATCATATGCTTCCAGACAGTAAATATGCTTTTTTGGCCAGACTAATTAATCTTCCGAATTATCGTTCTAGCATTTCCCCCCTCCTCATTAACAATGGCTAGAAGGATTTGCTGTTTCAGAAGCATATTCATCTTGGAAATAGCATTGTGCACTTTAGGTAATTATGCTAATACTGTACACCAATCAGTCATAACATTATGATCACATGCCTAATGTTGTGTTGGTCCCCTTTTTTGCTGCCAAAACAGTCGTGACCCATCGGGCATTAACAGCATTAACTTTTTTAGCAGTTTAAGCTACAGGAGCTCGTCTGTTGGATCGGACCGCACGGGCCGGCCTTCCCTCCCTACGTGCATCAATGAGCCTCGGCTGATCATGACCCTGTCGCTGGTTCACTTCCTCCCTTGTACCACTTTTGATAGATACTGAACCAGGAACATCCCACAAGAGCTGCAGTTTTGGAGATGCTCTGACCCAGTCATCTAGACAACACAATTTGTCACATTGCTCAAATACTTATTCCATGATGAAGAGATAATCAGTGTTATTCACTTCGGCAGTCATATTATAATGTTATAATGTCAGTGTACATTCAAGGTGGTATAATGTGCAAGATTGAACTAGACAGATCTCATAACAAGGCAAACTTCATAAGTCAGTGTGCCAAAAGGCATCGTTCTGTGTAAATCGGGAGCAGTGCAACTGGTGCTATTCTTACCACGTGCTTTACCACGTCTGCTATTTTGACCACGAGCGCACTCTGAAGATCCAGCTCAAAGGTCGCCGTTTTGACACCATTGCGGAAAACCAGCGTGAATCGCAGAAGATGCTTGACATGCTTTGAAAAGAAGACTTCCAGGACACATTCTAGAAGTGGCAGAAACACTGGGAGCGCTATATTGCTGTGCAAGAAGTCTATTTTAAAGGTAATAGTGTGTAAACATAGATATATTCTACTCTTCTTTGAAGGCTATTCACTAGATCTTGAAATGTGGCTAAGGAGATGTTCCCATTTAGTTACTGGGGAAAGTGTTGCTCTAGTGCTGAGTTTCAATTTATCCTGAAGGTGTGCAATGGGGTGGAGGTCATGATAGGAGATTCCAGCATTGGTAAACCATATCTACCCATACTTCAGATTGCGCACATGAGCATTGTCCTTGTCAAGTGAGAGGAAGAGAGAGGCAGACAGACAGACAGACAGACAGACAGACAGACAGACAGAGAATGAATTCCAGCAGGTCTAGGCATCATAAATTTAAATTTAAGCATAGGCACTGGCCAGCCTGAGACACAAAACTGAAACACCATCAAGAGTTACTACATAATCAGAAAGATGACTTCTAGATGCATGCGTCCTGAGCAGAAAGACTTGAGATTCCTGAAATATCTTTCTGGATATCATTCTGTGGTTAAACTTGTGTGCTTTTATAATAATAAAGCCAGATGGAAATCTTTCTTTTGCCACAACGAGACGTGAAAAACTACAGCAGAATTGTGGGAACTCAGGATATCTGCTGCCATAAAAAAATTGGGCACAGTTCTTTATTTCATCCTGTCACATATGAGGACATTTCAGAAGGTTCACATTTTTTAAAGAACGACTTGATTCAACATACATTACATTTGTGCAGTCCTTTCACCGGAAGCCTTCTATGAGACAACTTAATACTCAAAATATATTTATGAGGTGCTCTGTTAGCTTTTATATCCCTGGTAAACAAACACACATCTTGTCAGTTTTGCTGGCAGAGCTTTTCAATTTGGAAACCTGTGTACATCATTGTGCATTTCAATTCAAAGAACTTGCTGTCATGACTCTTAGTGTTTTGGTTGTTTCTGAGTATTAGAAAGGTGTTTTTTGAATACCCGCATTGGTTTAATCCACTAAACTATGAGCTAAGTGGTAACAGCCATGTCTGTCATTACAAACAAAACATTGACATTAGTCGAATGTCATGAACATATGATTAAAAACTGGTTGTTTTAGAGAAACCGTGGCCCTGAAGAAGAGATTATCAGCCCCCAAAAGCCTCTGAAAGGCGATGCAAAGTATAGTGAATGTGGAAAATGTCATCACAAGAGTGCTTTGAACTGTAAAAGACCCTGAAGTCATATCATTTTTCATCCCATACAAACGCTGATCTCATTATTTATAACTGAAATTTACAAATTAAAAGCATGTGTATTTAGGTCCAACAGTGCATTTGGACAGTACAGAGCAGCATGATGTAATATTATGCAAGTTCTGCAGAAAAAAAAGGTCAGTTCCCCTCCACCTTTGTCCAATTGCCAAGTATGATTTGATCTCATTTCAGGGAAATTACTACATCAGTCCTACTTTCATGAACTAAGTCTATCATGGATATATATTGAACTGTGATTGCAGGTTTGGTCAATGCTGAGCTGGTTGTTAATAGGATTTTTGACTGGATATGAAGTATTCTTTGTAATTTGATCATAACTGGACAAATACAGCAAGTAATTAGAAGTACAACTCATTCTTGTACATCGCTTAAACAGCCTGTTTACATACAGAAGGATGTTTAAGGTCTTATCACTTATATGTGGTGTGTGGCCACCAGCATAAAAAAAACCAGAAATGCCTCTCTGTAGGGAGGAAACCATTGATGCATTGCTCTTCCTGGAAATAAAAGGAAAAGGCTGCAATTAGTACTATGCTTCCATTCTGGCTCCATTATGCAGTGTCTGGGATTTGAATTTGCTTTGGCTTTAAAGGAAACCACACTATTAGATATGTCACACACTCGTATTTTATGAGTTTGGAAACACTGTCATGCGTTTTAGGGGCATGCAGTGTGAGAAGCCAGACATCGTCCACATAGACTGGTGGCTTGTGCAAGGATGTCTGTCATAAAGGGCAAAAAGGGGGGGGCGATAATTACAATGGCCATGAGTAGACTAAGAGACCAGTGGGATTATACAGAATGGAAACTGTTCAAAGGAATTAAAACTGACATAGTGAGGGGGGACTAGTGCATTAGGGGTTCAGTTTCTATTGGTGCCATTGGTTCTGGAGATTTTGAGTGAGGGTTAACTAAGTGCTTGCAGAACCAGTGCTAGTTCCAAGTTAGCACTGGTAAACCTTCACATTAAATCATATGTTACAAGCCAAAATGCTCTGCAGGCTTGCCTTCATGGAATACTACAAAGTCAATCAATTGGTCAATAATTGGTCAATCAGATGCATCACTTCCAATCTGAAGGTTACATCCTAATTATCTGGGCCACTGTTTCTCCCCAGCCGTAAAGGGAATCGTCCATGATGACTATCTTTCTCCAGTAAGGAACCGTTCTCAAGCTGAACATTTTACCCCAGGCATTACTGGCAAGGGATGCTGAAAACTGTGCTTTTTGTTCAACTAGAACCCTTAAAACAAGAAACTGTATATTAACTAAACTCTAAATAAATCCTAGAATCCTATTTTAAAAAGCAATACAAAGTCTTGTATGTAGCACTTAGTGTTGAGTAAATATGGAAATATTGTGGGGATCACAGGCTTGAAGAGAAAACCATGTTTGGTTGTCTACCATGTTAGTTAAATTGCAGCGGTCTGTAAAGTATTTCTTGGCTGCATTTATTCACAAAACACATCAGACCTAAAGAGATTTATAGATAACTTGCTAGCTATGAATAGTTAAAGATTCAAAAGTTACAATGTACAACCAGTTCATAACCACATGTTAATTGTTGACCCAGAGAAGTTATCATTTGAGCATATTTTCCTCAAGTGAATAAAACTTAATCAAACAATATTAATACCACTACACATTTCTTTTTTGCACCATCACATTTGCACTACTGTACATTCTACCCATATTTATTCTGTATACACTGTATCATACCTACTGTACATTCATACTTGTGCATTCTGTAACTATATCATGTCATTTGAGTGTATTATCTCTGACATGTCTGTCTATGCATAATCTTAATCACAATGTATTACATATTGCAGCATATATGGTATATATAATTACCTGCTGCACCTTCTGTACATTAATCACCCTCATCCCTGTATATATGGACCCCATACCTAATTTATCTTACTGTTATTTATTGTAAATAAGCCACTTATGCACTTCTGGTTAGATGCTGACTGCATTTCATTGGCTCTGTATATGTACCTTGCATAATGACAATAAAGTTGAATTTAATCTAATCTAATCTAATCAAATCTAATCTATTATTAAATATATACCTTAAATTACAACAGCAACTCAATTGTGTTTCTCAATTTATTTATTATTGAATTACTTTGTAATTCATAATAAATGAGACAGAAAAACAGGTGCCAGTGTTGTATGACTCAGTGTGTATATTTAAATGATAATGTGTTGGTTGAGGGAAAAAGTGCCTCTGCAGTATGTTACAATTACAAGAGAGATTCAGAATTCAGTTATTACATTTCAGAACTTGGATAATGACATCAGAACATAGGAATGTCTAGGCCGGACTTAATCTATCTCAGAAGACAGTTAGACAGGTTTACTAATCAACTGAGTTTAGTTATCTGCTGCTTATCATTTTTACTATAAGGCTACATCATGCCAAATTACAGTTCTTGCAAAATACTTTCTGTCGAATTGCAAGAAAACATCCTGTTTTGGTTAATATACATTATAATATATAAATACAGATTTTTATGTAATAACATCAATTTATTATTTCATTAATCAATTATTGGTATTCCATCAACAAATAACTGAAACCTGTCTGCTTTTGTTTGTGTGACAGTATTTATAATACACGAAATCTTTAATGTATGTTGTATACACCCAGCCTGACGGCATAGAGATGAGTACGCTATAGAATGTGATACACTGCTTGTATAGAGAACATGTGAAAGTCCATTATATACGGAGTCTTGGGTATCATTGCGTGCAAGCTGTTTCCTATGTTATTTCACTGCCTTGGACACAAATAGCTTCAGTGTCAGTTTGTTTTGCTGTAAAAACACATAAAAACATTTATTCTTGATATTCCTGACTGAGAAATACTTTTTTTTGCCTACAAATATTGCATTATTTTTGGTTAGTTGTAATAAAAGTAAGAAAGCAAAAAAAAAAAAAAAAAAATGCTCATAAAGTTTGTTAGCAGTACATTTTGTCAAATAATCAATACAAAATAATTATATGATTATAGACAATATATAATCCTGGTCATGATCACTTCATCTTCTAAAGCCGACATTATCTCCTAATCTGAACAAATCTATCAGAGGACACCATGTTCTGCTTTCTGGCATATTTTCTTTCAGCGTCCTTCTCATCCTGTTATGCACTCAACATGCGAGCAGTAATCCCCAGGAATGTCATGGCTCTGAAATAATGAGAAGTGACTCTTAAAGTCTGTTATCACCTGTTCATTCTGTTATCGCGGCAGAGCCCAGACTCCGATGTAATAAGCGGTGGCATCGGCCTAGCTAGATTAACGTGTTTGCTCTAGCTTGACTTTTACGTCGGAACACGAGCCCTGCCGATGCCCTTCAGCCTGAAACCCAACACCTGTACTGCTTTTATGGGATGTTGATGAATAGCTGGAAAACACGGGGTTCCCACCGACACAAAACCGCTTTTATTTGTCCAGCTGTGATACAAGTCTCCGCTACAGAGGGATATTGTTGGAGAATTTGGCAGTAAGACAAAAAAAAAGTTTCATATTTTTAGTTTTATAGTAAATAGAAGATCTAATTGAAAGGTCAAAACCTTGTGCAGTTGAAATTAAGGTTATAGGTCCTCAGTTATTCAGATGATGGAAGAACATAACAGTTTGTGAAAGAATTTTGATGCGTAGTTATTTGTGGTTTTGTGTAGAAAATAGTTCTGAACACATTTCTAAACTTTGCAAACAGTGATTTGATGGGCCATGCATCAATTTGGATGACGAACCTTACAATGAGGGGTGTGAGGCATTAAAATTAGATTCTCTTTTCCAGAACAAATCAGAAAGTAAAAACAGTTTTGGGGCTGATGTGAAACCACAAAATCCCCTCCAGAACCCATTAGGAGCACATTGGATCTAAATAAACAAAAGATCTCTTCACTTGAGCTACTTGCATTATGGAAATAACATCACGATGTAAAGTATGATGACCTGACGACATACTCTACACATGCATTTTAAAATAAGCCCAACAAACTATTATTTTTACCTCGAGTGTTGCTGAATGGCTGCTTACTAACTTTGCAGGTGTATGCTAGTGAAATATGAAGCTAGATGAAAAACTTTCTGGAGAATATCATATAATCACTGACCTCATCCTCATAAATGCATGTAAGCGAAATGGTAGCTCAGTGGTTAAGATGATGGACCTCTGATGAAAAGGACCTGAGCTCAAATCCTAACGCACACTCAAATACTCAATACAACTCCAATAGCACCACCCATATTACAATTGTTTACACGCTGTTTTGAACACCTTCTCGAATGCTGCTGTTGCTGTTTTCCACAACATTTTGTGTATATGTTTCCAAGTAAACTTTTGTTTATGGTTCTCTGTTTTGCACATTGTACTGTATAACATATTATACAGTAGGTTTACTGGTTGGCGCTATTTTGTGTTTTTTGTGTATTTGTCCTGCACTGTCTTGTCTGTTTGCAGTATCTTCTGTCTTGCACCTTTTGCACTGTGTTGCACACAATGTGTTCTGTTATGAAGCTCTTTGTAGTGTGATGTAGCTCTGTGTTGTATAATGTAGCACCAGGGTTTTTTAGAAACGCTGTGTCATTTCACTGTGCACTGCATCAGCTATATATATCTGGAATGACAAAGCTTTTTGACTTGACTTGAAAGCACCACCAAATTCCTACTGCTGTTCTTGAGCATGGCCCTTAACCCCTAACTGCTTGGCTGTATAAATGAAATAATTCTAAGCTCTTTTTTGCCAAATGCTGTATATTTTTGTAATATGTAATATTTTTGTCCTTGCATCACATACTTAAAAAAATAAAAGATATTCAAGCTTGACTGGTAAGTAAACAGGACCATAAATCATGCCCTGATTCTGAAAAGGTTGTTTCATCTGTTTGATATTTAATCTGCATAGTAAAACTGGTCAACTGTCAACCAGATTGCGAATTAAGTGAAGGAAAGTGGTAGGTCAGTGGTTAATATGTTGTAGGTCCGATCAGAAGGTTGTGAGTTTAAATCCTAGCACCACCAAGCTGCTACTGTTGGGTGCCTGAACAAGGCCCTTAACCCACAACTGCTCAGTTGTATCAGTGGGAAAATTGCAAGTTGCTCTGAATGAGGGCGTCTGCCAAATACCCTAAATGTAAAGTGCATTTAGAATAGTTACATTTATATACACAGATTTACGTATATACTGTAATGTATATATTGTAATGTACTGTGTCGCTGCTTCATATCTTATCTTATCTTCCATAATGAACTGAACCTTATTGTTTTTCTTTTTCAGATTAATAAAGCTGTTATGAATAGAAAGTAACACAAAACCTGCTTGGCCTGTGTGTCTTGGGTGCATCATTATATTTCAGGAAATGTAAAGCTGTACTGAACAAATGCCACAAGGCCAACCCTCTTCCGGTGCATTCGTAGATCTCCTCCAGATACTGTGGAATATTGCCTCTCTCTCTCTCTCTCTCTCTCTCTCTCTCTCTCTCTCTCGCTCTTTCTCTGAAACTTGTTTATTGCGGGACGCTGTTCTCTGCTGTACAGCCTTTGTCTGGCCTCTCTGATGACTGTAAATCATCTTGTGGCCAGCAAAGTTTACTGCAGGGAGTAAAGGGCCCCTTTTCAAAGCCCCCTTTTGTATCTCCTTTTTTTTTTTTCC
>JAAIIK010000027.1:4638514-4722734 GCA_014706435.1 Silurus glanis | reverse complement strand
ATATATATATATATATATATATATGTATATGTATATGTATGTATATATACACACATGTATATGGAAATAATAAATATATATGGAACATACTGTAGTTAAAATTCGAGTTCCCACAGGAACGTTTTAAGTGTTTTAGTCTCTGCCTCAAACTTTTAGGGCAATTTTTTAACATTATTAAAATTAAAACACATACACAACAATGCCAAGGGGTATAAAAAGAAAACTAGAGTTAGTGTAGTGTGCAGAAATACGATTTGTACATTTATTATTACATGTCGATTTATATTGTTTGTGATTTAATTTCATTTTGAACCTTCGATTTGGTGTTAAATATTGATTCATTGTGTGTGATATGGGAATGTAGCTGAGAAGCAGCATAAGGGTGGCATGGTTAATCAAGAGGAACTTTGTGTCTAAAAAAAGTAACAGTGGTTGAAACAAAAAAGTGTCGGCTTTTCATGTAAAATAGTAAAAGTATTGTGTTCCTTTTTTTATATGTAGCCGATGCTGCAAAATACATAATCAAAAAACTGCTTTTCCAGATGCTGACAGCCGACATCATGAAACGCATGTCACTACTTTTGTGCGGGTTTGTCTTTTTCCTGCTCTTCAGCTGTACAGTTGGTAAGCAACTAGAATTAGATAACAACTGTTTATTTATTTTCTTCTTTCCTGTAAATCTCCCTGTGAAAGAATTACGGCCCAGTATGAGCACCAAAGCTCAAAATGTTGACATCAATTTCTTTTATTTCATTAAATTGACTGGTTATACAAAAAAATAAATAAATAAATAAATAAATAAATTCTTTCCTCTGTCTCTTCAGGTTCCTGTGATAGCTGTGCAAAAATACTTCCAGACTCTACAGGACATATTGTAGTCGAACTTGAGAAGCCATTCACAGCTGTCTGTAATCTCTGTAACGAGTCAGTATACACCGCTGATGATGTTACATGGCTTTTTGGAACTGTTGCTCTTCCAAGGGAGTCTTACACGAAGCTGAACAAGTCGGCCGTTTCGGTTACCGTGAACGTCAGCAGTGATATGAACAACCCACTGGTGTGTAAGGCTTCTAAACAGGACATTTCATACGAAGACAAATGCATATATGGCATCTACCTTGATAAAGGATGTGAGTATTTTTGTTTGTTTGTTTGTTGTTGTTTACATTAACATGTCTTTTAATCAGTTTTAATGACCATCTGGAAATCATCTCTTAAACAAATATAACAGATCCTTGGTGAGATCCGTGGGAATTTTAGTAGAAGGTCATACATTTGAGGTTTAGAATGTTCGCATAAATATATATCACTATTGTGTCAGTAGTGAAATAAAAAAAAAAAAAAAAGAAAAGACATTTGAAGAAAACAGCAGTATTGTGGTCTGGGTGTTGACTAAAGATAGTCTCGAGGGTGGTTTTACTCGCATGTAAGAGGAAAAGAGTAGTTTAGATATGATTTGTTTTTAAAAAATACTGGTCACTGTTGTTGCATAGGGAATTCGATCATATTAAATATAGCCTGTAAAATATCTTTACTGACCTTATGAGAATTTTTTTTGCTGCACTTTGCCTCCGGGACACAACATTGGGTTTAAATTAGTAAAGAAAAATATTCATTGCAAGAGGAGGAAAATGTATTTACAAAAAAAAAAAAAAAAGTTTTAGTAATATAGCTTAGTATTACACTGTTATAGACGTTTTTTTCAACTGTCTGTGGTCAATCAAATATCTGTTCATTATACTTAAAGGATATTCAAATTCAGGATAATAATTATATAAAGAAGATACATCTAGCAGTGATCAGGTCCAGAAAGAATGACTCGCCATGTAACTTCTTATTTTTGTTCACATTTAAATGATGTTTGCCTGTGAAATATTTTTGTTTCTCTTTACCCATGCTAAGATTGGTTAGAAGTATGGTTGGGAAACCAGACAAATTCAAAAGGAGGGGGAAGAAATCATGTATGAATATAGAGGAAAGGAAAGAAAATAGTCTTTAAAAACAGCATCTTATTATAACGTCATAATTACTTCTTATAGTCAATTTTATTTAAACTACATAATGGGTTTGCACTTGAATATCCAAACTACAGACTGCACCTTTGTTGTTTAACTTCTGAGATTGTCATAAATTATGATTAATTAATTAATTGATTATATACCAATGTTGGTATGTTCCTGTCTTTCAGATCCTCCATTAAAGCCCGAGCAGCTGAATTGTATTGCTCTTCAACATGGCCCACGCATTTCTCCTGAACTGACATGTTCATGGAAACCAGGGACTAGAGACCCAATTATTAGCACCAGTTATACACTATATGCATGGTTTGTCTGGATACACAAAATTAACTTCATTAGGATTTTCGTTTGATTGCGTTTATGTTCCATTCTCTAATAATGTTTGCATTTCTTTCTAGGTTTGGTTCCACCGTGCTAAATGTTACAAGTCACAAGAATGCAACAGAGACGCTCACTATCAATGTTGGGACCTTCCCCAATCACTTGCAATTATCTGTCTGGGTAGAAGCACACAACCAACTGGGGACTGTCAAATCAGACGAACTGTCAAATGATGCCGAATATTTTGGTATTATTATCATTATTGTTTTTTTTTATTGTCAAATTAGAAACTGTGTCATACATTTTAAAATAAATACATTTTTCCTTTATCTTCAAGTTCAAACAAATCCACCTGGAAATTTAAGGGTTATTCCAGAGGATGGTTTCCCCACATCGTTAATGGTGAATTGGACACATCCGATTCATGACACAGTCTTAAAGCTGAGATATCACATCAGATACTGCAAAGCAGGTTGCAGTGTTTGGGAAGAGGTAAGAAGACCTGTCTCTTTTATGTCGAATTTGACTAAATATCTAAACTTCATCTTGATTATTGGTCTATTTTAAAATAGGAACTTTTCAAATAATCAGGTTGTTGAACCTATTTGTGGCTCATGTAAAGGAGAACTTATCACATAGTTTAAAAAAAAAAAACAAACAAAAGTTTTGTTCCAGGAAATGAGTGTCGTCTGTGTCTGTCTGGCAGCAGCTGAGTTTACACACTGCAGCAGCATATTGCTGAAAGCTCATGCTACAAAATACTCGCTCTCTTTTCGTAGTAATTGAGCCACAGATTGAGCCACAGACGCTGGATGTTCATCTCACGTTTTACGTTTTTCTTTACTGCGAAACCACAACCAAAACTAACACTTGTCCATGCATAAGTACACGGTTTTCATTCTACCTTATCATTACAATTGTAGGTAGTATCTTTCCGCGTGCAGTTTTTTGAAATATTACTCCGTTACGTAAGAATAAAGCATTTATAACCACGATTTCTGTTTTCTAGAGGTCAGTAGTATATGTTATTATACATTACTATATTATAGTAATATCTAATATTATATAAGTAGATATGGAAAGTTTTTATTTTCATAGAATTCAGACGGCTCATAGAATCCAATCCGGAATTTGCATTTGTTCAAAGTGTCTGTTTTTGTTCCGTCCGTGTGATTTCAGCTACCCCAGAATTTAACCAAAGCGTACATCCAGTCCTTCAGACTGCAATATCTTCAGCCTTACACGGAGTATGTGGTGCAGATGCGCTGCATTCGTCAAAAATTTTTAAGCCACTGGAGTAACTGGAGTCAAAACGCGACAGCTCGTACACCAGAAGACAGTGAGTCGCTGCTAAACACATCTCCCTGCTTCAGAACCACTTTCAACAACATGAGCTTTATATGAGATAACACATAGCAATTGTTAGGGGTGTAACGGTACACGTATTCGTCCCGAACCGCTTCGCTACAGGGCTTTCGGTTCCGGAACCGAATTAACACAAACGCGTTAAGTGGCGGACCGCAAGTTTGAGCGCAGTGTCACTGTTTTGTTTAGTTTTAATTATTATTATTATTATTATTATTATTATTATTATTATCATTAAGCTTGAAAACGTACACAACGATAAAAAAAAATTTGAGTTAGCGCAGTGTCACTGTACCGGAAATACAATTTGTAGTGCGATTTAAAATGTAGATTTTGTTTTGCACATACGTTTTTTTGTGTTTTATGTCCAGCTTCAAGAATTTTTCTTAAAAGGAGAAAATCCTGGCAATTGCTCATATCGAGGGAGTGACTGAATGAAGGATGGAAGGAATGAAAACATTTGTTAGTATTATTAAAATAAGTAGAACAGTGAAGTAGATCATATCTTTAGACAGTTAAATATTAAATGTAAAAAAAAAACACACACACCTGTATTACCCAAATGGGGTCTACATGGTCTATTGAATTTAATATTTCCATTTATTAAATTTTATGTAATCAATTTAATTTGTGGCAATTGAATCGATTACTCATTTAGTTAATATAATAAAGTCTATTGCATTAATTTAATTAATTGTTTTTATTTTATATATATTATTTAACCAGTCAGGCATTTTATTTAAAATAATTTTGATGTTCACAAATGTTAATAAAAAAAAAATTGTGTAAAAAAAAAAAAACGACAAAAGGTTTTTTTGTTTTGCATTTCTTCCCCTAAATTGAACCGAAGCGTGACCTTATAAAACGAGGAACGTACCGAACCGTGAATTTTGTGTACCGTTACACCCCTAGTACCTATATGCACAATTGCTCACTATACACTCAGTTGGGGTGGTGTGTATACATTCACTGCTTTATTTATTTGATTATCTGAGATGCCTGTTCATCAGTACCAGAGACTAATCTAATGTCTCTTAAATGATGTCTGTTTGCGTGCTGTTTTTCTAATATGGCCCTGTTTGCTTAGTTCCTTCAAACAGAGTGGATCTCTGGAGAGTCTACGAAGAGGCCTCGAAAAACACTGTCGTTAAGCTGATTTGGAAGGTAAAATGTTTTAAATAGTAAATGACTGTGTTGTACAGCTTCTGCTTTGTTATCGTTAGAATGTTGGACTCACTACACTGCATTGTGGACGATTAGTAGCGTGGATGTTTTATGCATTTCTGTTCCAGGATCCGGAGAAGCCCAACGGCAAAATACTGGGGTATAATATTACGATTAAAAACAATGACCATTCTGAGACCCATGAGATCAGTTCCAAAGAGCTTAGGTTCTCTCTGAAGGGAGACAAAGCTCTAATCAAAATCACCGCAAATAATTCCGTCGGAGTTTCACCTCCGGCTACTTTGATGATCCAGAGACCTGGAATAAGTACGTGAACATTGAGAATTTGTTTTGCTAAAGAAAAAGAGGAAATTGGTACAATTGATGCTTATTCTTATTTATTGCGTTACCCGTCGTAATGAATGAATACTACTTCTGGAATTTGAAGTTGTGATGATTTCTGTTGCAGGTCTGTATCCCGGGGTGGAACAGGTGAATTGTTCAGCACGTGATGGCAAGCTGTGGGTGAATTGGCGTCCACCCTCCTATAATCGCAATGAGTACGTGATAGAATGGGTTTTGGTGCCTGATAAAGAGATCGGCTGGCAAAGAGTGTTAGGAAGTGTCGACAACATGTACGTTGAAGGTGAGTACCTCGGAATGCAATTTTTGCGTTTTTTTAATTTTTTTTTTTGTGTGTGTTTGAAAGTTTCTGATCACTGACCAGCATATGAGAGGGAATTATTATAAAATATAGATGATATTACAGCATGTGGGATTAGGCAGAAGTGGGCGGGGCTTTCATGTGCTGTCAGAGTTGAAAACACCTACACAACTGTTGATCATTCCAGATTATTATGCTGAATGGCTGATTTTCTCATATTTTGGAGGAAAAGAAAGTAGGAACTTGACTTCAGATGTGATTCTGAAATCACCCGGAACAACTATATTGCTTGATATGACTGTTACAGCTTCATAAGGCCTGGCTGATGAAATTTTGTGTTTCGACCATTCAGGTTTGAAGCCATTTAAACGTTACAACATCTCAGTCTACCCGCTTTATCGAGTTCAAGGCTCCTATAATTTAGGAAGACGAGTCAGCGTACAAGCCTATCTCCAGCAAGGACGTATGTTTAATTTTCGTTCATAATTCCTACACACTTTTCCCTGATCATGTGACTTTGTATTTCCTTATGGACATTCCAATCAACGTTGTTAACGTGTCGCTCTTCTTTTCCTGCTCCAGCTCCTCTGCGCGGTCCCATAGTTAATGTGACTGCGACAGGGAAAACCACCGCTCAGCTGACATGGAACGAGATTCCTATTGATGATCAGCAAGGTTTTCTCACCAACTACACCATTAGCTACAAAACAAAAAACACCGAGCAATGTAAGTCAAATCGGCTTCGAATTCCTAATACCGGGTTCACGCTGTGCGATTTTTTTTAATAGTCCTTTGTGATTGTTGTTTGTCATACTGTACGAACATGATCCCCATGTCACACTGTAGGATCTCAATTGCCATAATGTCAGACTGTACAAGAAAAAGTTTTACATCACCAATCCGTGACGCGTTCGGACTTTCGCTAAAGGTAGCATCAGATAAAAACCTCTGTTTCCTCCATCACTCAATAAGTTTCCCTTCTTGCTGTAGTGTCAATCTGACTCGACATTTTCTCCAAATCAAATTGGTATTGGTTCTCGGTTTGACGCTCGTCGTAGGAGAAGTCGCACTGCAGGAAAGAGTCTGAAATCTTGAAAAATTGACAGATTTTAGCCTCAGATTAGAGCAGTCTTTTAGGATTTTCTAAATTTCTCTCAAACCGTGGCCAAAATCGCACAGTGTGCACCCGGTTTAACGTACATGCGTTTGTGTCATTGCATTGGTTTCCTAAAAAAAAAAAAGAAATAATAATAATAATAATAATAATGGGTCCGTATTATCGTGTGAAGACCTTTCATAGCTAATCACCAGTTTTGTTTGGCAGTCATTGTGGTTCCATCCAACACCTACTCCTACAAACTGAATGGACTGGATAGTGATAGTCACTATGTTGTAAGCATCAAGGTGTCTAACGAAGAGGGCTCAAAGAAAGGACCTGATTCCAGTTTCCACACAAAGAAATATGGTACGTAATAACATTATATATAAATTGAGGATGAAATTCCAGGGTTAAAAAAAAAACAAACAAAATGAAAAGGCCTGTAAGTTGCGATATGGACGCTGCATGGCGAAAAAGCGCAGCTGGAAAATTCACGGTTTCACATAGAGCTCGAAGCTGTGAATTCCAGGTGTGAAGTTGATGCTACGCTCTTCTATATATACCTTCAAATGGTAGTCTGCATGACAAGTGGAAAAGAAAGTACCATTGAACATTTCAGTGTTTGTATGTTCTTCTCCTAACAGTGTGTGTGTGTGTGTGTGTGTGTGTGTGTGTGTGTATTTTTTCACTTGCACATTTTAGAGGACGGTGAAATCGATGTGATTGTCGTGGTGGTGTGCCTGGGCTTCTTGTTCTTTGTAGTTTTGATAATGGTTCTCATCATAAAGAAGAAAGAACAGTGAGTCGCCACACACACACGCCGCAACACAAAAACGTGTCTGATATTTTATCGGCTTTATTTGTATCATTATCAGATTTATATTGGTTTCCATACGCATATATTTACAGTATAATAGTATCATACATTATCCATTTCCAGTATTTATTATTACACTATACATGATTCTTGCAATTGTTTTAATAACTCATATAAGACATGTATAAGACAGAACACTAGCATAATATGAATTATTAAAAAAAAAAAAAAAGTCGTCCAAAAAACTCTAAATTTACATCAATAAGTTTAGATCCTTATATAAAACATGGCCTTTTTCCATCTGTTAGTAATCTCATGATCCTTGTAACCGACTGTGTAATTTTTTGTTCGAATTGTTTGCAGGTTAAATTTTTTGCCCCACATAATTTTTAGGAATATTAAACACAATGACTAAACACAAAAATGTGCATAATATATTACTGTTAATTAATACATCAAGTGCATTCGGAAAGTATTCAGACCCCCTTTGTTTTAATTTTGTAGCCTGATATGATTGTTCAGATCTGCATTGACTTTTCCAATACAGTATTCTAGAAATGTCTTTACATTAAAAAAAAAAAAAAAAGAAAGAAAAAAGAAGTATCACACATACAAAAGTATTCAGACCCTTTGCAACCAACACTTGAAAATTACCTCCCAGTTGCCTCCCAATTCTCTTAAAGGTTGCTGAGATGTTTCTACACCGGACCTGTTTTGTAAAAAACAAAAAAACAAAAAACAGACGAGCTTCCTGCAGAGCTTAGAGACCGGATCGCTGCATCACAAATCTGGAGAAGGCTTTTATTTCTAATTCTGCTTTCACTTTGTCATTATGTGGTACTAAGTGTAGATTAATGAGGGAAAAAATCAATTGGAACGATTTTTGCATCAGGCTGCAACATAACAAAATTGAAAAAAGTGAAGGGGGACTGAATACTTTCCGAACGCACTGTATATACTGAAAATGTTCCTCAACTGTGCACAATGCAGATTCATTGGGAGCCCTGAGACACATATTACACAGTGCAGGCTTGGATCATGAAAATCACCTGTTACAACGAACCCATCATTTAAATAGGACTCTTGTTGTTATTTTCTTAGGAATAGAGCTTTTCTTTTTGCCGACAGTCTTGGAGTCTTCTGCTGTCTCGTCTCATTGCTCGTTTGTTTTGTAATCATCTTTTCCAGGGTTAGCTTGTGGTCTTAATTTATTAATGCATAGGAAAAAAACAGGGTTGAAAAAAGTGCAGGAAATAGCATGGGCCGAAGTGGTCGTTTTTTCAATAAAAGTCAATGAAATTAAAGCATTTTAAATAAAGCATTCGAGTTTATATTTAAAAACCTATAATTTCAATTCTAGCTTGGAGATCTGATAACAGACCCTGCTCTGTAATCTTCTGCCTTAAATAATACATTTATGTTCCCTTTTTCAAGGTTAAAGAGACGTTTCTGGCCGCAAGTTCCAGACCCATCCAACAGCACTATTGCTAGCTGGTCACCTGACTGTCCCAACAAGGTTAGTGAACTATACACTCCAGACGAGGTAGTAGGTGAAACTGTCTGGACTTTCATTTGCCGACTGATGTTCCCGATTCTGATTCGTTCATTAATGCGACAATTGCCTCATTGCCCTACTTTAGCCAGACACCCCGAAAGAAAGCATCCTGGCAGAGGTGAGCGTGGTGGAGGTGGACATGGATGAGAGTAAGTCCCTGTGCGATGAGGATAAGTCAGTGATGCCACTCAAGAAGTACTTTTCGGAGGAGCGCAGCAGCGGCATCGGCGGCTCGTCTGGCATGTCCACTCCACGCCAGAGCGTGTCCTCCAATGACGAGGCCGACTCGGGCCAGACCACGGCTAGCACCGTGCAGTATTCCGCTGTGGTGAGCAGCGGATATAAAGGTCAGACACCCGGCACTCAGGCGGGCATGTTCTCCCGTTCAGAATCGACCCAGCCTTTACTGGAATGCGAGGAAAACCAAGAGCACCTGTCCGATGGCAGCGGCCACCACACACACTCCTACTTCAAACGACACGGAGGTCTCGAGCAGCTGAACATGGACGAGGTAGAGGAGCCGAGCTTCGGCTCTCTGAGTTTTAGTCCGATGGAGGAGGAGGACTCGCCCACTCTGACCGAGGATCCTCCGGGTCCTGCCCCTGGTTACATGCCGCAGCAGAGTGGCTACCGGCCACAGTGAGAGGACAGAAACCCGGTCGGTAATCGCACAATCCCGTGCCTTCTTCTGGTGATCTGATTTTCATTGTCATGTTCGAAAGCCCGTTTAAGTTTCACACTAACCGCTGCTAAATCTGAGAAACCGACTGGCTGCGTTGATTCAGTTTTCAGATCGTAGAAGTGGAGGCGTTCTGCTCTCCGTTCACAAACCGACCCCACCTCCACTTCCACAATGATGTCACTTAACGCAGTCGTTCTATATAGGCATACATACTGGCAATGGCAGTTTCGTTTTGTATATTGACACTTTTTTTATTTTAGTATTTGAAAAAGTTACTTTTGTAAAGTTACACATGCTGTAGGTTTAAAGCGTATACAGAATCCTCCAGAATTATTGGCTCTCATGAAAATGTGCCAGAAATAATCTCTGATATCCCGGAAATGTTAAATCTGATCTCAAGTGTACAGGAACATAGTAATATTTCATATTTTATAACTTAATTTTATCGCCTTGGGAAGAATAACCAAAACCATTTGTGTTTATTGGAAAGTATGTTTGGCTCAGCATTGGTCGAAATTCTATCTGTAACCATGTTATCTCCTTTTTTTTTTTTTATATATATATATATTTTTAAGGTCCTTTGGGATTTTTATTTTTTTCCATGGTAATGATTCAAGAAGATTTCACAAGGTCTCCAACCTTAAAATGTAGAACCCCAGACAGAACAAAAATGATTGTTTCTTGGCATATACTGGGAATCTTATTTCCCAGATAATAGTTGTAAACTGCAATACAAATCGATCCCTGTTTTTGTTTTGAATTTTATTTTATATTTAAACCCTAATTCCAAAAAAAAAAGGTGGGACCCCTGTATAAAATGTTAATATAGAAATCATATCAAATATCAAAAAACTGAGAATCAACTGTTTAAGGGAAAATATTGTTTAAATGGTAACTCGAATTTAATTGCTTTAACACGTCTTATGCCTTGTTTACCACTGTGTAGCATCCCCTCTTCTTTTAACAACAGTCTGTATACATGTGGGCATTGAGGAGGAATCTATCTTCTCAACAGTCCTGGGTATTCTTTGTCATATTTTTTATTTATATCTGTGTGTTTTTTTTTTTTTTTAATGAAGGGTGCCAATATTTCTGTTGGGCATTGTTTATGAACATAGCTGAGCCAATAAGGTTTTTAATCCCCATGCAAAATGTACCCTAAAACGTTAAGATGAGAGTTTTCTGTGCAGCACATTGTTCATGCAGTTACTGATCTCCATTTATTTGGTCATGAAAAAGTCTTGGAATTTCCTTTGGCTTGATTTTTGTTAGTATGTGCAGACAAAATGTGTGCTTTTGTTTTCTGCAGTTTCTTTATTACATTAGCTTCTGTTAAATGTCAGTATTATGTTACAACCATGAACTGGTTGTTTTTAAACACTTCATAATTTCATATACATTTTGTTAGAATCACTTTTCAGTATTGCCTTCGATTTACAGTAGTGCTGACATCAGGGTGCGTTCAAGGCAACTGAAAAGAATCAAATACTCGTATATTGCACTTTTTGTCACCTGCTATGGAGCTTCAGCCAATCCTTCAGGATGTCCATGTTCGACATGAATAAACAATTGTGTGTATGTATACAGAGAAAACGTAACACTACAGGCTACAGGGCCGGAGTCCTGTTTAATGCATGCTTTTTCCAAGTATTCATTTCCAGTATCTTGTGGAAAATCTTCAATAAAATTACTCTTTGTAGTAACCATATGATAAATAAAGAATCATTTATTAAATTCAATCGTCTTGCTCTTTTAATTTCTTTCTTTTATAATCGCTTTAAGAAAAAAGGCTACACAAACACAACCAAAGTCCATTTGAAACTAAATATAAGATGATATAACATGATCGTTACGTTAGTGTTCCATTACAACGCGCTAATTACGGCATCAAAACATTCTTGCTTTATAACATTCGCCTGAAAATCCGAATAACATGAAATTGCAAAATTGACCACTTTAGTTATTATTACTGATATATAAAGATACTTAAGGTGGTTCATCTGATGTTGAAACTCATCGGACTAAGTAAAAAAAAATATATATATTCTATTTAAAATGTTTTTATATTATATAAATGTATCACATTGAAAATATATACAACACAAATCACACAAAAGCTACAGCTTCACAAATTTAGCAAAATACACAAATCCCACACACAAAACAAAAAAAACGAAATATACACAAACATTTACAGTTAACATATTCTTTCTGAACCCAATTCTAGATACAATCACATTTTTATCTGCTACCCATCTGATATTCATTTTACACTTCCTGTAATTAATTCACATTCAATAAAATCACGAAGTACTGCTCATAATTACACAGTTAAAAAGCACACTGTTCTTCCCAGGTTCTTCCCTGTGCTTTAGGGTGGCTACACAGTTCTTCCCTGTGCTTCATGGTGGTACCCGGTTCTTCCATGTTGTACACGGTTTTTCCCTGCGCTACACAGTTCTTCCCTGTGCTTCAGGGGGGTACCCAGTTCTTCCCTGTGCTTCACGGTGGTACCCGGTTCTTCCCTGTGGTACCCGGTTCTTCCATGTGCTTCAGGGTGGTACACGGTTTTTCCCTGTGCTTTACTGTGTTACACAGTTCTTTATGGTGCTTCCTTATGCTTTCCAATGCTTCAGGGTGCTACACAGTTCTTCACTATGCTACATGGTTTTAATCCGGTGCTTCACGGTGCTACACAGTTCTTCAGGGTGCTTCCTTATGCTTTCCAGTGCTTCAGGGTGCTACATAGTTCTTCCCAGTGCTTTATGGTGCTTTACTGTGCAACACAGTTTTCCATGTGCTTTATTGTGCTCAAAAGCATGTTACTGCACAACTAGCGAGCAGATAATTATACAAGTAGCATCGTTCACCTCACAACTTCGCCGTCCTTGCTTTATAATTGACTATATTAACCTAATAATTAAACAATTTAATAAAGCTCAGAGCATCAGCTATGTCAAGGTTAATATTTTTTTGAAATCTTTATGTTGGGCTGCTACTCCTTACACAGACATTACCCAGCTAATTACCTAATTAACTCAAACTGCACTCACTGTTCGAAGCTACATGCGCACGCTGGCGTCATTAAGGGTTTTAGCAAAGCATTTTGTTGAAATAAGGACGTGACTGAAAAAATACCTAGTAGCAATAGGATTCTTCTTTTTAATGTATTCAAATGCATCTTTTTTTTTCTGGTTACTGGATGTTTTAGAGATACACGTCATAGTCGTAGCAACAACACACAATAATAGAGTTAATGTACATAATATTATTAGCACGAGACATGGCGTCAAAGGAGTCACTTGCTTGGCTGCTTCTTAGGTTCGAACATGTCCAAGGTTACGTAACTGGTGAAGTAAGCTGTATTTTTGAGCTTTGGAGTCAGCAGTGTCTCGGTCTCATCCGACCACAGAGTTTTGGAAGGTGACTCGATAGGGCTGCTTAGCGGGGTTTGCTGCCTGTACAGTGATTGAACAGGGGGAAGAGGACAAATTCCTGGAGGCTGGAGATCCACTGATTGTACAGAATGGCCTTTTTGCTCTTTCCCAACATTTGGTGGTTGTGCTTTAGATAAACCGGCAGCTAGTGGAGTGGTTTCTGGCTGTGATATTATTTCATGTGTTATAATATTCTGGATATCAGCCAAAGCTTTCAATGTAGCAATGTCTTTTTTGCTCATTCGGGACACACAGATGACGTCACTGTCCACATGACATGGCAAAATTTTCTCAGTGTCCCTGCTGCCAGCCACTGAGAATAGGTTCCATGGCTGAAAAAACCCAACCAGAAGTTTTTATATATCAGCATTTCACATTTCAGCATCTAGAGACAAAGAAAAAGACGTACCTTTCGGCAGTTATCCGATGGCCACATAGACAAAGAACTGAATCGTGGGTCTGGAATCGTTTTACTCAAGAATTTCCGTTGTCTGTAGGAGCGTAGAATAATTACTATCAATTTTCAATACCTTGTTTAAATTCTTAAATAAATGTAATTCTCATAAAGATATAAGGGTAGATACATACACTGTCAAAGCAAGCAGGGAAAACAGGACCAGACCAACACTACAGGTAATGAGCCCAATAAGGATAAATTTACCTGAAAATGAAGTAGAAAACAACGTCAGTGCCTGAAATGAGGCACATATACATTCTATTCACTCCAGACCGAATATAGCCCTGCCCAATTTGTTAATTCTGGCCATTATTGCCAGAAATCCAAACAAGCAATACCATCTGTTCTCTCTGGATGGGGATAATGGCATCACTAAGTCCTGTCAATCGATCTGACTCTAATCACAAGCACCAGTGGGAAAAAAAAAAGGTTTTTTTTCCCCCTCACATGTACATTACAGCACAATTAAATCGTTTTTTTTTTTTTTTTTTTTTTTTTTTTTTTTTTTTAACAGAAGCTGGGGTCAGCCATGATGCAGCACCCCTGGAACACAAATGGTTAAGGGCCTTGCTCAAGGGCCCCAAGAGTGGCAGCTTAGCGATACTGGAGATGAATCCCGGACCTTCCAATCAGTAACCCAGAGCCTTAAACACTGAGCTACCACTTCACAACCTCGACCGCCAAGGACCCTGTCGCCGGTTCACCACTGTTCCTTCCTTGGAGCACTATTGATAAATACTGACTACTGCAGACCAGAAACAGCCCACAAGCCCACTGCAGTTTTGGAGATGCTCTGACCCAGTCGTCTAGCCATCAGAATTTGTCAAACTTGTTTTAATCCTTACACTTGTCCATGTTTCCTGCTTCTAACACATCCATTTTAAGGTGCTGCCTAATAAATGCATTGACTTGAACTTGGAAACCCAAACCTGCTCCAGCATGGCGATGCCCCTGTGCACAAAGTGAGCTCCTTGAAGATCTGGTTTACATGCTTTGGAGAAGAAGATCTTGCTGCTATAGAGCTCTGATCTCATCCCTACTGAACACCTTTGGGATGAATGTGAACGCTGACTGCACCCCAGGTCTCCTCACCTACATCAGTACCTGCCTTTCGTAACAACCTCGTGGCTGATAAACACAAATATCCATAATCACACTCCAAAATCTAGTGGAACATCTTCCCAGAAGACTGGAGGGAATTCTAAGAGCAAATTGGGAATAAATGTGGAATGTGATGCTCAAAAATCACATACCATACTTATGACCAGGTGACCCAATACTTATTTAGATAAGTAATTCAATCTTTTACATATAATTACCTGAGATAAAAAATTTAAAAAATACTGTTCAGTGTTATTTACTGGGCTTTGTTGAGAATATGGTTGTCCTGCTCACGGAAGAAGCAGCCACTGTTCTGGCCATGACATAAACGCTGTACTCTGTTTGGGCCTGCAGGTCTTCCAAAATGACATGGTGCTGATTTGGTCCCACAGTAACATCTGTTCAAGCAGAACACCAAAACGTATTTAGCAATTTGTACCGAGTTTATGCAATACACTCACACTCACGTGTCAGACTTACTTCTGGTTTTTGGCTTGTTGGATACTTTATAGAACACTGTGTAGTTCAGTACGAACGCACAGCACTGGATCGGTAACATGGGAACCCAGTGAATCTCTGCGTGCTTGTCACCAACCTTGATCACTTGGACATCAGACATCTCTGATAGGTCTACAACAGAAAACAAGTTGTACATTTTAGAATTCTAATTTATTAATTCGTTGCAAAAAAATAACTTTTTTTAGTAAGGTTTATTAGATTTTACTTGAATAAATGGTTCCTAGAACAGGTACGTGTTCCTTAAGGAACTATTTTTCAAGAATAACCTGCTTAAACTGACATATTGAAATTAATTTTGTCCATCCATTTCTATAGTTGAACTCACTTCGATCTTGGTTGCAATTATGAAGAACAATTTCATTTCCCAGACCATCTTTATAGAGTGGGGATAGTGATATGGTGTAAAGGGTCAAAGGTTCACCTGGTATTTGAAGAATACAAAAATAAACAAACTTGGTTTCAATAAATACATAAAGTCTAGTGGAATTCGACAAGAGTACATACCTTTTAGAGTGAAACTGCTTTTAGGAGTTTGCTGCCACATGTGGTTTTGGGCCGTACTGTTCCAGACTATTAAATATCCATTGACAGGAAGACTAGGCTTCTCCCAGGTGATATGGATACCTCCATGCTGGACAAACACGCTGATATTTTTAAGCGGAGGTAAATCCAGCTCTGTTTAATGAAACAAATGTATTAGTGGGTCTAGTGATGTTGTAAACTCATGGTGAACTTTAGAAATACTGTACAGTCTTCCCCCGTTTATCGCGGTAGTTACGTTCCAAAACCGCCCGCTATAAACGGAAAAACAGGAACATACCCCAAAAATGCATATTTTATGTATACAGTACTGCACCGTATTAGCATTTTACTTCATTTTATAATTGATCGTTATATTTTTATTAATACATTTCATTATTTCAACATAAAACGCCATAAAAACAATTCTCTATAAGTTTTTTGGTCTATCGTACTACCTGCGAAAGACCGGAAAATCAGCCAAACAAATTAATTATGTGGCAAATGCAATTCCGCGATAAACGATTTGAACCGAGATCCGGACCGCGGTAAAGCGGGGGATTACTGTATTGTGTTGAATTCTCTATATTGATTGGCCAGAAGGTTCTTAAGCGGCAACTTGTTTTAAAACTACTCCCAAAAATTTGAATTATTGTTAATGAATAATAAACAGGTTATAATTGTATTAAAGAATTCTTTGTAAAGATTAGAACCTTTAAGGGAAAGTGAGGAAATGACTGTTTATAGTTGCTATAAAATCAGATATTATGGGAACTTGTTTCATTGGAGTTTCACGACATTGAATACAACTACGAATAGATAAAATGAATGAATAAAAAAATACTGTGAAAACAGATTCAATTGAGAGCCGGCAGCAGCAGTGGGCAGAAGTGGGCTTAGTCCACCCAAATTTAGATCTTGCCCACCGAATCAAAGTTTGAATTTATTATTTTAGCTGAAGGGGAGAATAACACATAAAATACCAGCATTATTTCTAACTTCTGATTTGGTGGCCTACAGCCAATGAACAATGATCAGACTTACCCAAAGCCCTGCCCCTTCCCAAAGCCCTGCCCCTACCCAAAGCCCTGCCCCTACCCAAAGCCCTGCCCCTTCCCAAAGCCCTGCCCCTTCCCAAAGTCTAAAGTGAGGCTTGAAAGATTAGTATGTAATTTTATTGGAGAACTAATTTTCCAAATTCAACTGTTCCATGAATCATTGTTCAGATTTAGTTTGAAATGGATTCTTTTTGCAATTTTGTAAATATTAGTTATTGATAGAACTGGATTAGGTGCTGGGGCCACTCCCACTGATTGCCCTCCTATTAATTGTACCAGCCCACCCTAATATCATTGGCTTAAACCAGCCCTGGTTCAAACAGGTGTGGTATAAGAAGAATTCGATTCTTTCAGATGTGCGGTTATAGGATAATAATCAACTTCAACCAGCCCATTACTGATTATTTCCCTGTAAATCCATGCCCTGACATGTTTTATTGCTTTCACTAGCTCACCTTGTTCCATGGCAGGTACCTCAATGGAAGCTTTATTGAGACTCGTTTTATTGTGAAACGCAGCCACAGTTATCCTGTGCGGCTGTTTATCCAAAGTAATAAACATGTTATTTTCATAGGGCCCAAAGCACTTGTGAAAGCTCAGAGAGTCGCAGGAGACACAATATTCATCGATAGCTTTACAGGATGGTGGGACTCCCTGAAAGAGACAAAATAAATCACAGATTTCAGATTCAGTCAGTGCCATAATCATAAACTTCTAAATCCTTTTTAAATGCCAACCGACCTTCCACATAAGCAGCACTGTTCTTTTCCCCCGATCACCCAAGACACATTTGGATCTCCAAAGATGGAACTTTAAGCTGCTTACTGTAAAAGAAATGTACAGTATCATAACGTTAGAATGAGACGTAAAATAAAACCTAAAGTGAATAAGGCTGGTGGGTAAAATGTTACCATTGAGATAGCTGAGTACTGGAACATCACGGCTCCATGAGCTCCAGAATATGCTTTGATCTTTGCTGCGCACGGACACGGTATAGTTGGTACACGGCTTTACATTGCTCAGTTCCTTGGTGCCTATTTGATCACTATTATTGTGTTTCACTATAACCTGTAAAACATACAGAAAATCTCACAGCAGTGTTTACAGCAACTCACAAGTATGAACTTGCTCTCAACTCAAAGCATTCAGATGTTTGTAGTGTGATCTCATTGCATCAAAGCACAATAAATGAACCATAGTGATACTCAGCTTTTTGCACATGATGTTAAGGTGCACAAATTTCACACAAATGTCCCCATTCTATTTTAAATCTCATTCTATTTCAAATGGAACATCAAAGGTTGAAAGAAAATGAAACATTTTTAAGAAAAGAATATGGTAATTTTAGTAACAAAGACTAGGAAATTAAGTGTTGCAAATAAGAAACAGAAAAAAATTGTGCAACTAATTAGGTTATTTGGCAAAGGGTCAGTAACATGACATAAAAATAGTATAAAAATAGTATTTTATAGAGGCAGAATCTCTCAGAAATAAAGATAGGTGGAGGTTTACCAATCTGCAAAAAGCTTGTGTTCAGAATAATGTTCCTTAACATAAAATTGCAAAGACTTGGGTGAAAATCATAATACTGTGATCTTTGAGCCCTCAGGTAGCACTGCCTGCAGACCTTTTACCAAAACATTTAGTGCATCATGAAATGAAAAATACAACAAAGAAGACCCTGAAGTGCAGAAATAGGACAGCATTCTTCTCCCAAAACTCTAGCAACTGATCTCCTCACTTTCCAGACATACAGTATACAGATGGTTGTTAAAAGAAGAAGGGATGCTACACAGTGTTAAACATGGCCAGGTCCCAACTTTTTTGAGAAGTGTTTCAGCCCTCAAACTCAAAATGTCCTTAAAATGGTATATTTCTAAACCTTTAAAATGTTTTCTATGTTCTAATGTGAATAAGTATTGGGTTTATGAGATGTGCGAATCATTGCATTCTGTTTTTGCTTTACATTTTACATGGCGTCCCAACTCGTTTTTGGAATTGGGTTGTAATTCTTTTTCACATTTTTTGACATGAGGTCATGCTGAAATGCACCATCACAGGTTTTTCCTTACGAGATCATATGTAATTTACATAAAAAGTTATGAATGATGTATGTGATTTTTTTAAAAATAAGTTGTCTGTATATTTCATTTATTTTTCCCACTGACAACTAGCGATTTACTGTAATGAATAAAAAGGCACATACATTTATTATCTATATTCTATATATAGATCTATATTACTAATATTAGCTCTTTTAAAAAAAAAAAAAAAAAAAAAAAAAAGAAAACTAAAAACTCATTTTACAGTACAATAAATCTGTGTAAAATTTGATTCTGTGTAACATTACACATTTGTACTCACCTCAGTATGTGAATCTTTTTCGCGTAACCGTATTTCACACTCCGCTGTTTTGCTCCAAAATCTCTGTTCGAGGATCCATGTCAGTCTGAGACCAGTCGGCAAAGGCTCAACGTTAACAACATCTGGCGGATCCATTTTAACTAGAACACATATATGCTGATGATCAGACCAGGTTATGCAATTCACATACACTCATTAACTGTCTGCATGATTGGGCATGACAGGGATCACTGTGTATTACATTAAGCAAATATATACTTGATATATATTGTGGCAATCACATTTATTTATTGGGGTCATTAAAGCTTTTTGAACCACACACACACACACAAACACACACACACAAATAGTTACAATGTGCAAAATGCAATGCCAATGAAAAAGCTTCATAAACAGTACTTTCACTAGTTTCATTCAAATTGGAAACCAAATTTTAAGCAACGTTTTAGGTTTATGAACAATTTTATGAAACGTCAAATTAATTCAGTAGCGGTGAATTTTACTATTCAATCGAACACCTTAATCCAATTTAAAAACTGATGTAACAAGTGCATTTCACTAACTATATGTATAATCGTAGAATTTATATTTTTTTATTAAATTCAATTAAAGAAATTTTCTTTTTTTTTTTTTTTTTTTACTGTGAATCTATTGAGAATCCCTTGACTATTTATTTTAGACTTTATAAACAACAGTGCAGAACCATGTGCAGGGTGGAGCTTCTATTCATTTTTAACAAATAGTCAGACCCATAAATATTTGAATATTGATAAATAAAAGATGCTCAAAAAGCAAATACCACACTTATGACCAGGTGTCCGCAAACTTTTGGCAATATAGAGTACATAAGAACGTGCTACAGTAAGCTTTTTTTTTTTTTTTTAAATGACCCAAAATTAAATGAATGATTAGCTGGTATAGGAGAACTCCATCCCAACTGTGAAGAATGGGGTTTAAAGTATCACTGTAGGAGTGTTTTGCTCAGAAAAAAGGAGCTGCTGCATTTTATGAAAAAATGTGAATTCATTATGATTATTTAGAAATTCCCAAGAACATAAAATGTGTGAAAGGGTGCAAAATGACATTTAAAATTAAATATCTTTAGCAACTCTAAACATGTGTATCATTGTGGACTTTTGTCAAAGTGCTGGATCTCCAGATCGAATGGACTAATCAAATTAGTGCTTTATAATGCAACAGGAAAATAAAAACTCAATGAACTGCCAATTTCAGCTACTTACCGATATCCCAACCAGAAATGTAGGTCACTTCATTGGAGTGAACTAAATATCCGTAGGAATTCTGTGCACTCACATTTATACTAAAAGGTTCCTTAAATAGTACACTCACATCTTCGAAAGTACAATATTTTTCTTTTGATGGACAAGAATAAGACTTTTTATTTTGCCTGCAAAATACCAAGAAACATTACAATTTATTCAAGAACAAACCAAAGAAGAAAGAAGAAGAGCATGTACATTCACTTACCTTAAATGGACTGTGTAATTTACATCTGTAATGTATTGATTGTGATCCCACATACAGGTTAATCGGGGCCCGAGTTTATTGAAAACCATCTTTCCGAAGCATGAGACATTTGTGGGACTGCTGAGAACAGCTGAGAGAAACATCATTACTGAATTTGAATTTGTTTATTCTGCATATTAAATGTGGGGCTTTGCATTTCTGACATACACTACTGTGCAAAAGTCACGTGTGCAAAAAAACATTGTGCAAAAATGCTTTCTAAAATAACTAAACATACAATTTGTACAAATTGCATATCCACTATATGGACAAATGTATTGGGACACCTAACTTTTCCAGACATATGTGGTTCTTTCCCAAACTGTTATCACAAAATTGGAGGCAAACCCAAACCTGTTCCAGCACCATTATTCCCCATGTGCAAAAAGCCATGTTCATGAAGATATGCTTTATGTCTGTATAGTGCATATTATATATATATATATATACTAGCTGAAAGTACCCGTGCTTCGCTACGGAAGGCAGATCGCTAAGCAATATGGCAATAAGCAGTAAGCACTGAGCAGGACTGGATGATCAGAGATCAGAACGTAACGTCAACAAATAACGTACTACCCCTTTGTAGTACCGATACAGGGCAAACTACTTTGAAAATAATTTTTATCGTGCATCTAACATCTAATAAGAAACAATGTACTAAGTGTCATTAGGATCCGTAATGTTATTTCGAAGAATTTACAATGCGTGAGAAATCGCGTTTTTCGCGAGTTAGCCGCGATCCAGGGCGAATTTTTCAAAACCCTTTCTTAGTGAGCACCTAAGACCCAAGAGGAAGGTATGTTCCAAATTTCATTGCAATCCGTTCAGTGGTTTTTGCGATTTCGTGATGAGTGAGTGAGTCAGTCAGTGGTATTTGAGCTTTATATATATAGATATATAGATATAATATATATATTTCATGTTCTCATGTTCTGCATTATAAAACGGAAATTAGGAAACGGTTTCTTGCGCAAATGACAGAATTTCTACATGATGATCCAATTGCAGGCTGTGAATTTAAGCAACACATTCACAATGATCAGCCAGAACATTGTAAACACCTGCCTGATGCTGTGAACAATACTGCAGGTCCCCTTTGTGCTGCCAAACAGCTGTGACTCCTCGAGCCATGGACTCCACAATACCTGGAAAGGTGAATTGTGGTATCTTACACCACGGATTTACTGTATACTTGTATTTTTTACTGGAAGTCCTGCCATCTGGGCTTAGTAATCTGGCACATGTCAAAACAGTTTATATCCTGTCTGCTTACTCATTTTTCCTACTTCTTCTAACAGCTTTGAGAGCTAATTGTTGATTAGATCCACACAGTGGTTTGTAATGTTTTCATGTTTGTAGTGCGAAATTCCCTACATGTAAAATACATATGGGACATACATACATATATTTTTTTTGGCATTATATATATATATATATATATATATATATATAGATAGCAAAAAATTTTTAAAAATATATATTTTTAAGATTACTTTATTTCCCTCTGTTATTTTTTTTATATCATGTGCGATTTTCCCATACGCATTTTACTTTTTCCACATGTAGGGAATTTATAGTTTTATTTTTCAGGTGATCACACTACAAACATAACATTGAAAACCATCAACAATGTCAATCAACAATTAGCTCTTAAAGTTGGTGTTAGAAGCAGGTATAACAGGTGAGCATATGTTTTCATATGTGCCAAATTACTAAGCTTAGATAACAGGACTACCAGTGAAAACACAAGTGTACAGTAAATCCCTATCATTTGCACAGGAAACCGTTTCCTAAATTACGTTTTATAATGCAGAAAATCAATGTAAAAAAAAAAATAATAAAAAAGAGGAAACGTCTGAATATATACAGTGGATACATGCATTTTGCTGTAATAGGTACAACTTTTGTATGTTTAACATAATCAGTACTTACGATATGTTAAGATGAAGGTGTCATGCAATAACACAGGTGGTGTATCGTTCAAAAAACACTCCACTTTGCCTCTTTCTACAGAGACATTGAGGATGGACACTGAGGCGAAGGTGGAATTGAAGTTATAAAACCTATCGTCGATTTTCCTCTCATCAAGAGTCCAGAAGATCCTACTGGGCCTGAAAGGCGTCTTGGAGCGGCACTCACTACCGGACTGAGCTCTGAGGAACAACGTTACATCTGAACCATATAGGACGACTGGGTTCCTTGGAAAGATTTCACAGACCTCCTGACCTGAAGGTTAAACAGTGCATAATTGATGATGATGATAATTATTACTGTCTCAGAATCAAGTGCACAATATCTAATCTTATGAATAAGGGACAATCCAGTGGACCCCTGCAGTGTGAGAACACAAACTCTGGGGAAAGGAAAATGTCAAATGGTTCAGAGTTCTATGTAACTGTAAGTCAGATTTTGGCAGATACAGATGTTTTACTTGAATAATTCCTGCTTCTTATTCTCAGGAATTATTACTTAAATAATTCCTGCTTCTTGTTATTTCCATGGTACTAGGGTGGCATCTTCTACAAATTTCAACCTTATGGCTCATTCATTTTAGAGTAAAACCTTCGAATGAAAGTAATGAGAGCAACATACTGGACTTGTTTAAGGTTTTGCCAGATGTGCGTACTATAATGATACTGTACTACAATAAATATTTAAAGGCAGTTATGAGCCTGTTCACTCAGCATACAGTATATGACGCTTGAAGGCTGCCTCATGCTCATCCACTTCCTGGGAATGTGTTCACACATATGTTGAACTTGGCTGGTTTTTTCATTAACACGGGAGTGTCTGGTCTTTTATTCCCTCCAAATAATATAAAAGATAAGGGTAAAAGAGAGACACCACTCACCTTTACACAATCCATGAATAACTGCGGTAATGAGAAACACAAAAATCCGCATGGTTACTAATCCAAATACAGTAAAAGCGCAAAAAAAAAAAAAAAGTTAGTCTTGGTTTTAGTGCCGGATCTCCAGACCACATGGACATGTTACATATCAGATTTGATGAACAGGACTAACGAAAAGCCGATGTAGCTCTTAATCATCCATCCAGCCCATGGACTGGTTCGTTTCTGGCTTTCCAGAAGCGCGTTCCCCGGTCTCACCGCGCGCACACGCGTAATGTGCGAAAGTCGGAAGCACAGCTGGTGTTGCGACACGCAAGAATGTTGGTTACAACCCAAAACAGCAAGAACAACGGTAAGTGGAGTGAACACGATTAAGGTCTGATTTTTCTGTCCGAGACGTGCTGTTGAAACGAAAGCAAAAGTTATTTTAATCAAATGCTCAAAAATCAACAATTTGTCTATCCATCCATCCATCCAACCTCTGGGTTTGAGTCATGGTCAGGGAGGGATTTATAAACCCTGGCCACGAACTTAAACCACCTCCCAAGCTCTCAATCAACCAATCCATAGAAGCTGATCGTCCTTCCCTGCAGCCCATTACATCCATAACGCATACTTGATTTGACGCATCCATTATAAATAAGTGGTGTTTATGATGCACGGAAAGCAGTCTCACTTTCATCATACTAAAATCCACCAAAGTGCATTTTTAACAAACTTAAGACTCCATATCCAAGTGATTGACAAACCCATATGGAAGGAGGAGAAAAAAACTGAAAAAAAAAAAAAAAAAAAAAAAAACACTAAACCACTTAAAGACCAATATCTAGAAGAGCTATAGTTTTTCCCCCAGTTTGTGATCATCACATTCCCTCACCAAATCATCAGCATTAACATAATGCACCTTCTCCGCCCACTGCGTTCTTTGGAATGGTGCATCTACATAAATGAGTATTCTGACCTTGTAACCTGTTTAACCAAATTAGTCATTTTAATTCATTTAAAATGGAAACCAAAAGACAATCTCCAACATCTACTCCTTCATTGCAGATACTTGATTGAGAGATAAGAAACCTCATTAAAGCACATCCCCACACCTCTTCGCATATGAATTCAATATTTTTTACACCACTCGACCGTGTTAACTTTTTTTTTAAGCCATGGCTTGCAGTTAAGTGTGAACTTGGTGTTGTGAAATAACGGTTGTCACATTTACACGTGTCCTTTTCCCCCCCAATAAAACTATAAACTAATAATATACGGAGAAAACCGACATCTAAAATTGTGCGTAACTGCATAAAGGTTGTGTTACTCTAATGACAACAATGCAGAGATAAAGAACTATTGAGTGAATTTATTGGCATGAAAAACCCTCAAAATTACACACAATTACACGAAAACCGCAAGCTGGAAACATCTGGCAGAAAAGAGCTATTTGTCGAAAGAGAGGAGATGCAACCTTCAGTAGAAGGCTCTCCCCCTTAAAATCAATGCACTGAAAAACCCACACAGTGAACTAATAACACTAGTGAAAAAACTGAACGGAAAACATTAAAGGGCAAAACACACAGCAGTTAAGTGACTTAGCAAAAAAAAACTCCAGATGTTACATTGCGAAGCTCAAATCCGGGTTCAACCCTGTAGCTTTTACTCTGCGCCTTAGCGGCTTTTTTCCTCTCCATTGTTTTGAACCAACAGCCTTTTTTATAATATAAAAAGAAAAAAAATTAAAACAGAGGAAGGCACCAAGAAACCGAACAATAAATCTACTCCCAGTCTTCATCATCATCATCATCATCTCCTGCAGCGGTGCTCTGAGCAGCTGGCTGTGGCTCTGAGTTCTTCTGGAAGAATCCACCCTAAATCCAGAAACCACAAAGGAATTTAAGATGTAGATAAGATTATATTATAATTGAGGTTCACTGATGCAAAAAAAAAAAAAAAAAAAGAAAAGAAAAAAAAGTATTATGCGACATGACCCTAGTGTCACGTTACCCTGCGAGTGTCAGTGGAGGCAAATACTTTTCCATGTGGGCTGAACCCTGTGGTACCATGAGCACTGTATGCAACTTCCTCTAGCCACGAAGGAACTTCCTGCTTGGCCTGAACAACAAAGAAAGGAAACTTTTCAGGGTGGGCAGAAAAAAAAAAAAAATACAAAATATTGGTTTTAATGACATCACAAACCCCAGAAAGGACTTTAACCAGCGCGCGAGCAAGAGGCGTGTCGGACTCCGGGTCAAAAAATGACACGGCTCTTCCCGTGTTTCCACATCGGCCCGTTCTCCCAATACGGTGCACATACTCATCGATGTATTTCGGTAGGTCAAAGTTGATAACATTATGTACTTGCTCAATGTCGAGCCCTCTGGCAGCTACTGATGTAGCTACCAGGACAGGACACTGTCCTGTGCGGAAATCTCCGAGGGCTTTCTCTCGCTCACGCTGTTCCCGATCTCTGTGTACACAGAAAGAACAATGGTTTTTGAGATGGTTTAACCATTTATGATCAGTCACAAGGTAAAATAATTGGGAAGAGAAGTCTTACACATACTCATACTGTAACCTGCAATGCAAAATGAAGAGAGAAAAAAAGAAATCTTCGAAATCTATGTTAAATAAGCTGACGTGAGAACATCCAAGCTCATTAGGAGCGAGACCTCACTCGGTAGCGATTGGACATGTACGTACCCATGAATGCTAGTAGTGGGTACTTTCTCCTGACAGAGAAATGTTGCAATGAAATCAGCACTCCTCTTGGTTTCCACAAAGACCATTGTTCTCTCCGTCCCTGAGGATGTACAGAAAAACATTATTTGACCACAAGCGCATTTGCTTACCTCAACACTACTTTGCATGTTGCAGCTATAACTGTCATATTTTCCATCTTAAAAAAATGATTTTTTGTTTATTGTTCACAGAAAATTTATATTCTAGCAAATATTCCCTATAGGGAGTGGCATCAGCAGACATACTAAATGACATTTTTCAGGAAAACAACTTCCGGCTTCAGAACATCTGCCAATACAAAAAGCTTATCAGGTGAAGAAGTGTCTGACAGAAATATAAAAATCATTGTGAAATTTTTCATCAATAAAAAAAAAAATGTCCACGCTACAAGGTGACCAATCAACGACCTCACTTTCTTCGATTTCTTCTCAAAGGACCAGAAATAAAAAGGAAATATTCAAGCTAACGTATATGTATGAGGTGGTATCAAAAAGTTGAGACTAGGGTTGCTCTCTCGTCGTCTCGCAGTGATGTTCTTTCGCTCTTGAAGCGCACGCGCCGCTCAAAACACCTCGTTGCAGAATCGCGTCTCTGCGGCAGACTTGCCCGGTTTAATGCAGAATTTCACGCTTGCTCTTTGTTCTAACATGCCGTACATGATTAAATCGCAGACGTGTTAAAGCGCGTGGACAGAATTGCATCAGTTGAACAGCTCACGGTGTAAACACTAAATTGTGCTGCCACCTCTCGCCAAATTAGTCTTGAAACACTGATATATCGGGATAACCACCTTGTATATCAGGATTATATCTTTTTATCCAATTAGTTCTTTATTGAGCAGTCGAATTGAAAAGACATTTTATGTCAACAACATGTGAGCATCACCTGTGGCCTTTAGCAGCTCCAGCAGCTGCTCCCTCTTTGAGTACCGAGTGACTTGTATGATGTTCTGCTCTATGTCACTGCAGGCTCCACCCACCACTCCCACTGCCAGGAAAAGATAATCCACCTTCAGGAAATCAGCTGCTAGCCTGTTCAACACACACAGGGTACAGACATTCTATACTTATTTAGATACCTTATAAGAAGATAAACTGTCAGTAAATAAAAGTTGTTGGCCTGGGAAAACTTGGTATACAGCAAAACACACAAAAGCTGGTCAACCATGTCCGAGACACACCCTGCCCTGCAAACTTAAAGAGCGTTGACACCTGAAGTGGCCTTTTGTCATGCTGAACAAAGAGGGTGAAAATAAATAAATAGAGAATAAACGTCAATACCGGTCCTGTGCCAAGCTTAGGCAGAACTCAAAACTCTCCATTCCAGACGATTATATTGTTGCTAAACCTTTAATTAGAAGGAAAACTAACCTGACTGACAAAATGATCAATTCCTATAACACCTCTAAAACAGCAGTGCCGGCTTTAAGCCAAACCACAGGTTTATTCTAAATGCGTTCATTATAATTGTTTATGGCAAACGGCAAATTTTCAGGGACCTGGCATATGGCAGACACGCCACATGAACTAAAAAAAAAAAAATACATCACACAAACAAGTGTCGATGTGACGGAGCTTCTGTAATGAGGTTTTTAATGACATTTTCGAACAAGAGGCTCTGCATAAATGTTAAACACAATCTAATCAAGTATTTTAGTCTGAAAATGGACATGGCAGACCTTTGAATATCTTCAGGATATGTGGCACTGAACATGAGGGTTTGGCGCTCTTCTTTAGGAGGCATTCCAAGAGAGTTCACCAGCTTTCGCATAGTGGGCTCAAAGCCCATGTCCAACATTCGGTCTGCTTCATCCAGCACCAAATAACGAACTTTGCTCAGTCCAATCTGGGCAACACAAATACACAAACCAAATGTCTTTCATGTGAATTCAACGGAAGTTTAAAAAATGATTTTAAATAAACGATAACTAAAAAAAATTATATATTAATGATAAACAATTTGCATTGCAAACATCTAACACCGATATACCAGTATACAGTACAAGCACGTGTGCATCTTCGTGTAATTCTACTTAAATGTTCTAAAGGCCTCAAATATAACGTATATCAATACATGTTAAAGGTCACCTCAAATCCGTAATGTAAATTACCTTTCCACGACCAATAATGTCAAGCAATCTTCCAGGGGTCCCACACAACACGTTACAACCTTTCAACACTTCTCGGATGGTAAACCCTGTGCTTGTACCTCCATAAACCACCACAGGACGCACACAAGTACTACAAGAGAGTTTGAAATATTAGTCTTTTGCAGTATATTTATATCAATCCTGCACTCAAGAACACTGAACTTTAAATAAAGCACTTAAAGCAAGAAGAAATGTATACAATCACATTCTCAATGTCTAGGAGAAAGACAATTATAAAGAAGTTGAGCACAGGTTTATACCCGTAAGCAAACTTGCGGGCTTCAAGGTAAATCTGACTGATGAGTTCCCTGGTGGGAGCGACGATGATGACCTCAGGCTCCTGCACCTCGCTGAACTTGCTGGTTGCGACGCCGTCGTTCATGAGCTGCTGTAGAATAGGCAGCAGGAAGGCGGCCTGAGGATGGCAAATGGAAAAAAATGACACTGAAAAAAGACAGTGATACAAATGACTAATCGTTACAGTAGAAATATCCGGTTTTAACCACTTTAGAGCAACAACTTCCACCAGGATCATTTACAGAGGACAAGCAACACAATCACAATAAATATGAATAAAACAAGACATTCATTTTGTGTTCCATGATTGAATTATACATTTTTTTAATACATTAGTGTGTCTAATGACCTTTTTAAAGCTCTGATCAGCGAATTCAGCTCGGAGCTCGTCAACTTTATAAACACTAATGATTCTTGGGTCATTTAGTGTGTTGAATATTTTATAAGACTGACATCAACCAAAGAAGGATAATAAAAATAAAATGTGGGCTGCGAATAAATAAACCACATGCCATATATATGCCAGTGAGCGCTCACCGTTTTTCCAGATCCAGTCTGGGCACAAGCCATAAGATCCCTTCCGGCAAAAATGATAGGAATACCGTGCTTCTGAACAGGAGTAGGCTTCACGTATCCTGACTTGGCAACATTTCTGTTAAGAGTCTCACAGAGCTGCGCTTCTTCAAAGGTCTAAAGGTGCAAAACAAAAACAAAAGTTTTATATCACTGTATACATTTCTGCCAAACCAGTTGAAGAAATATAGATCCCCTCTCACCATGATCGCTTTGGGAGGGTTGCTTCCGCTTACATCCACGAGAATGTCATCGTATTTTTCGAAGTTGATGCCTGTTTCATAGTGAGCAAAAATAGAGTTCTCTTCTTCTGGTGGTGGAGGGGGTACATAGCTGACCTTAGGTCCTATGAAATAAAGACGGGACATTTTTTTTTTTTTTTCTCTCCAAATTAATGAGTGACATAAGTAACAGTGTCAGGGGTACTAACTAAAGTGTTGAATCACAAACCTGTAGTTTCACCCTCTTCTTTTTCCTCATGCTCCTTCTGTGAGCCTAATACATTTTACAAGAAAAAGAAAAGTACATTTCAATATTACAAGTGCCCGTTTTAATAATCACAGCAACGGGATCAACTTACCTTTGGAAAACACCTCCTCGTCTTGTCCTCTATAACCTACATATAGTAAACAAATGACAGCGTAAAGACAATTTCAACGTTTTACACCCCTCTTGTGCATTGGAAGTTTTTTTTTTTTTTTTAAACCCAATTGTTCACTTAGTACGCAACACGGCATCCGAAAAGGTGTGTATTATGTAATGAATGAGAAAGCAAACAAGCAAAGAAAAAAAAAAAAGCATTACCTCCACCTCCACGTCTTCTCTCTAGAATAGAAATAATGGAGGAAAGAAAATGACATGAGCGAGAGTTAAAGCATATCAGAAAAGTGAAATCACCAAAATTGACTAGTGAGCGTTTATCTGCTCTAACGTTGTTCTTACCTTGTGGGAAAGTGCCATGACCTCCTCCTCCTCCTCTTCTTCCCCCACGCCCACCTCTGCCAACAAAGTCACTTTGGGAATCTGCAACAAAAAAAAAAACCACCACTCACAATACAGTTGAAACTAAGACAAATAATTGTGTACATGCGTGCGTAAAACTACCAGAGTTAAAGGGATTTCGAAACCCTCCTCGTCCTCTTCCTAGCACAATGAGAAAATTTATTAAATTTAGATCTGTATGAAGGAGTCATACCCAACCTCAACCATGGCTACTTGCCTCTGCTTCCTCTTCCTCTGAAACCGTCTCCACCATTCCACGAGTTACCACCATCAACTACAGACAAAAGAACAGGTTACAGTCCATCACAATAAAAGGGCACAGCATGCAGAGATTGCGTAGGGGGAAAAAAAAGGCCTACCTTCTTTATTACCATTTTCATCAACACCTGAACTGAAGCTCTTGGAGTCTCCATTTCCTTTCCTTAAACCCCAAACTGATGTTGAAAACATGAAATAATTTGACCAACACTTAAATCAGGATTAACAGACTATAAAACACAGAACAGGAATGAGACTCACCATTGTCTCCATCTTGACTACCAAAACCATCACCGGCACTTTTCCAAGAACTTTCCTTATTGTCTACAAAAAAATTTTTTATAAATATATATATATATATTTTTTTTTTTACAGTTAACAAGCAAATTACTTGCTTCCCTTTCCCGCACAATGGTATCGCATGTCTTAGCATTGTGATTTAACCTTCACTGAAACCAAGTAGCTGAATCAGCAAATCCCTACGCTAAATTCTCAAACCTACTGGAAAACCTTCCCAGAAGAGTAAATACAACAGGAAGGACTGTGTATTAAATGTTCTTGATTTTAATTTTTTAAAGGCCACATACGTGTTTGTTCAGGTGGCCACTTAATTTTAGGCACATTATGCATTGAGGCATCAACTTGTTGGCACATGCACTCAAATAAAAATATTTTAATTAGGATTAAATTCATTATTTCCCACCATTTGTGATTCTTTTCAAGCTGTTTTGTTGGTTCCCATTGTTCCAAGAGTTCTCAGCATTCCCTGATTGATTTATAATTTTAATGCACAAATTTCACAACACACAATATACACACACTCCTACCAAAATATATATGTACACAAGAACCATGTGAAGATGTTGGATAATGGCAATTCCATGCAAGTGTTAACCTACCAATGGAGGGGAAAAAAAAAAAGGTTTGCAGCCCACTTAGATTTATATTTAATTGATCGGATTAGATTTCAGAGGAAGTCCAATCAAATCCCACACAGAAAAGCAACTTTTACATCAGTTGTCATGCTAACCTTACCTGACAAATATGCAAATATATTTTTTTCCCCAAATTTAAATGAATGCCATTGGTGCACTCAAATTTATAATAAATGTACATACAGGTTACATGGCCATGTGTATAAAGGTAGAAAAATAGATATTCTGCTACTCAGTGACTTTAGTACAGCTGGAATTTTCCATTGCCACATCAAATAAACTTATTTGCAACATAGTAATGCTTCACTGATATTTCAAAGAGAAAATAAATAAATAAGAATGTTTTACCAAAAGTCGTGTTGGTCACAACTGGGCTCTGTGAAGAAGGCAAAATTGTTAAAACAATACCGTTAACATCATTGCAGATACTTAAAATATTAATTATGACACTAAAGAACTCTTTGATATCTGTTCTGTTCAACTCAGGAACCTGCACAAAAGCTTTAAGGTCTGGTTTATAGTTGTGTGCTACTTTTCACACACCAGAGGATAGCATGTGCTGGTATTCACGTCTTATCACACATGCACATAATGCTGGCTGGCATGTCCAGAAAACCGCAGGAAAAGATAATCAATGATAGATTAGGTTCACTACATACTTCCAGCTTTGAAATCAGAATAAGCAACGAGATACAGAAGATTAATGGGTGAAATCCCCGCAAATAAAAATAAAATGGCAAAAACAGGCCATAATTTAACTTATTAAACATGTAAGCTCATCATAAATGGGATATTTCTGAAGCCTGCTTCAGAGCCTGGTCTAGTGTTAGTCAACCACCAGGTCACAAGCTGTGGAAGAGTTGCTCCTGCTTTGCAAAAAGGTTCCGAGGAAGCGTCATATTTAGACATTGATTCATGATGCATTTCATCATCACTATCCAAATTTACATTTGGCACGATGTGTCAAAACAATCCTCAACCAACCGACTAAACCATGAGTTTATTTTCAAAATAAAACCGGTCTGTGGTGTACAAATGGTTGGGAAAACCCTGGCCTTGGTACACATGCCCATGTAGAGGTCTTTATAAAACAATATCACATGTACTGATGTGTATTTATGCCTACGGTATTACTCCATCAGATGGTGATTTTAGGATAAAGCTTCAGGTAATATGAGTAGACAATGTAGGACAACTCATCAGGTTTTACAGAACATTCCTGACATCCATCAAAGGAGAGAACCAAGACAAAGTCTCCTTAGGTAGGACTTTAGGCTTTATAGAACATTTTTGAACACCATTAACTAAAAGAACCAGGACAAACTTTCCGGATCATTCTTCAGGCTTTATAGATCGCTCTTTATTTTCATCAAACGAAAGAACTGAGAAAAATTCTCTTAAGGTAGGACAATTCACCAGGCTGTATAAATCGACCTCCATCAACCGAAGATGCTGTTGGATGGTCCAGTTCCTCCCACACCTCCTCCTCCTGACCTTTCCTGTCATTAATCACTCCTACTGTATGTACTTGCATGTAAATTATGTTAATGTCTTCACATTACCTGATCATCTTCCCAGTCCTCCATCATTGACAAAAGCTTAAATGGATAAACAGACAAATAAATCAGTAGTCATCTGCAGGTGTTTCAGAATGGAAAAATATTGGCAAAAACACCAACACAGAGAAATTATATATATATATATATATATATATATATATATATATAAATAAATAAAACAAAACATTTGACACTTCTGCTTGATAAACCCCTCTCCAAACATTTTACAATTATTTTCTGGATAAAAAAAAAAAAGAAACATGCTAATTGCCCACATCCTGAGGCCTACCGTTAGCGCTATTAGCTAAGGTCCAGTTAGCTTAGCATGACTTGCACGAACTCAACGGAAGAATGTGGATTTTTAGGCAATAAAAAAAAATTGTTTTTAGTTTTAGTGTAAAAAATATCACCGAGCTAATTATTAAATATTAAACCATATAAATGACCAGCAAATGTGCCGACGCCAAACAAACTTTTTCCCACACGCGCACGCGCACACACACACGCGCACGCACACCAGGCCTCAATTATAATTCAGCCTGAATTTAATTTTTTTAAAGTCTGAAATATTTTACCATAAAGCAAACATATATATTTATTTATTTGTGCCTCTGGTGTAGGCAATTCGCTTTTATCCATAATTGAAATTCATTTTAATTAAAAACAAAAAGCCCATCAGAGATAAAGTGGTGATTAGAGATAAAGTGGTGATTAGAGATAAAGTGGTGCAACTCGAAACTGAATGTTTAATTCCTATTAAACGTGTTACACAATTTCTAATAGAAAAAAATACATATATCATTAATTGAGTTTATTTAGAAAGAAATCAGTGTACCTTTTGAGATTACCTTCCGGAGTGAGAGAAAGCAAAGATCGACGAAATGGAGGGAAAATGGGGGAAAGAAAAATGAGAGTGAGGGGAGGGGGGAAGTAGGGGAGGGGTGAATGAAAAGAAAGGGGAGGGGTGAATAGGAAGAAAGGGGAGGGGTGAATTGGAAAGAGAAGTGGAAATGGGGAGAATAAGAAGTGGAGGGGTGAAGGGGAAGGGAGGGGTGACTGGGAAGAAAGGGGAGGGGTGAATGGGAAGAAAGGGGAGGGGTGAATTGGAAAGAGAAGTGAAAATGGGGAGAATAAGGAGGGGAGGGGTGAATGTGAGGGGAGGGGTGAATGAGGAGAATTGGAAGGATAAAATGGGGAGAATGGGGAGGGGAAGGGAGGGTGAATTGGAGGGGAGAATGAGGAGAATGGGGATTGGACGATGGGTAGAATGGGGAGGGGAGAATGAGAAGAATGGGGAGGGGAGAATCGGGAAAAACGAGAAAGGAAGGGAAGAATAGGGAGAATAGGAAGGGGAAGGAAGTATTAGGAGGGGAGAATAGAACAGGAAAGGGAGAATGGGGAGAATAGAGAGAGGAGAGGAAGGAGGGGTGGGAAGTATGGAGGGGGGGGTCATAAAGAGAAGAGGAAAGAGAATGGTGTATGAGCCATTACAATTACCATTAAGACAGACAGATGGACAGACAGACAGATAGATAGATAGATAGATAGATAGATAGATAGATAGATAGATAGATAGATAGATAGATAGATACTTGTTTGATCTTTACATAAATTCCGACATTGCAGTATTGGAAAAAGCCTGTACATGTTTCAAGTTTCAAGTTTTATTTGTCATATATACAGATGTCAGTGACAGTTTGTACAGTGAATGGCTCCAGGCAAAATACAGCAATATTAATATATTAAATATTAAACAGAATTAAAAAAAAAGATTATTTACAAGTTATTATTTACAATATTGACAATACAATAATAAATATAAATATCTGTATATATAAATATATTAAATCAATTATATGATTATTTACATATATGACATTAGCATGAGGCATTCTTAAAAAACATAACAAATAAAAAATATAGAAGACGGAGGATAACAAAAAGAATTGATGTGTTTGGTGTGCAAAAAAAATATGCAAATATATGTAGTGTGCATTAAGGTGCAATAGTATTGAGTGCAATGGTATTTAGAGAATTGTTCAGTCTCAGTCTGATAAACAGTGAAAATATGTTTGGAATGTAACAAAGTCAGTTGGCAGCTGTGGTCTGCAGTCAGATTACAGTTTGTTGATGATTCTGATATCCTGTTTCTTGCATTTGTTCCAGCATCACTTTGTACATTTGTAATTTATGTCTTGTGTCTTTTTCCCCCTTTCGCCTTATGTCCTTAATTTATTTATGTCATGGAGAGTAAGAATTTCATTGTATTTTCATTGTATGGTGCAACTGAAGCTGCAGAGAAAGCCACTAGATGGCTTTGGATTAAGAGGGCAGAACCGTGGGCAATTGCTACTGGGACACAGGCCGGAATCTGATCAACCCCGGGTGGGTCGCCTGGACGAGGGTGTCTGATGTTGAAAGACCCGAAACACCCAATGACCCCAGGATACATCACTGATGATGTGTCCCAGTGCATCTGCATGATGTATTTTGTATTATTTCCTGCACATATGACAATAAACTCCTGAATGCTCAATCTGGAATTCTGATGGTTAAGTGTCCACAAACTTTTGGCCATTCACAAGAAAACTTGAATTGACTTCAAATAAAATACTGAGTAATTATGAGGATGATTGATTTCAGAAGATAAATACACAAATAATAAAAGAAACGCGTGAATTGTAAAAGTGTATGTTTTGGATCATTTGCAGAAACTGTGTGAGGAAGTTCCTTTCATTTGCACGTAAAAAAAACACCAATAGAATGGTTGCTCCGGTGCATTGTGGGTAATGTAGTTTCCTCAGCCTAGTTTTGCACAGTTATATTTGAGATGTTCACTACAAGTCACAGAAGGCCAATGTAAAGCGCCATCAATTCACGTGGCTCTTTCAAAACAAGTTGCTTTCCCGGTGTATTGTTGTTCCTGCGGTTTCCAAAGGAAATCAAGCGATACTACAGTACTGTATTTACAGGTAGGTTGATGACTATAAATATAATAAAGCATATAAAAGATGTAAAGTTGATTAATAGCGCTGAGTTTGGGAGGTTACATAGGCGACATCAGAACCAGGAACTCGGTGAGCACTGGAGCTACTTTCACTTAATCAGCGTTATTAATATTAATAAAACACAAAATTATAAATGGGATATATTTAGCAAAGTCCATTTGTCCAAAACTTTTAACTTTCTCCGTTGTATGTTATGGCATGTTTGTACTAATTACGAATGAACATATATATATGTATATGTATATGTATATGTGTATATTGCTGACAAATAATTATAGTGTCACACTTGTGAAAATTCAATTCATTTGGACAAAACAAGTATTAAATCCAGGAGCCTGAGCCTGGGACAGTCATTAAGGCCATGTGATTTTGTGCTAAAAAACATCAGAACTCTTGAACCCTTGAAATTTCATAGTGTGCATTAGAAAAAGTAGGTTATTTTTCATTAAAGCGTTATGTTTTTGGAAGTTTTAATGTATGATCAACATCATCAAAGTGGTGGTAGCTCAGTGTTGGACATTGGTCCTCGGATCTTGGACCTTGGATTTGGAAAGTCATGAGTTCAAATCCCAGCACCACCAAGCAACCATTGCTGTGTCTCTTAGCAAGGCCTTTTAACTTCGATTGCTCAGTTGTAAGTAGCTCTGGATAACGGCGTCTGTCAAATACCATAAATGTAAAAATCCTTTTCACACTCCGACCATCAGGCAGACGCTACGGGAGTGTTAACGCCAGAACTTCACGTCTGAAAAAACACCCATAAGCCATGATTTGCATTTGTGCCATTTAGAAGACGCCCTTGTCCAGAGCGACGTACAAAAGTTTTCCGGATATTGAGCGATACCCATTCACTGCAGGCATAAATTATACAAAATCTGAGAGGTGTCTATTACACCCATGCATCCCACACACACACAAAATGCATATATGCAACATAGACTGCAGTTTACCTCTATTAGTTAGTAGACACACGTTCCCCTCTTTACATCAGGAATACCAACATGGACCCAGTCTTCCTCTGCAGGACCTTTGCACATGCCATTCTATTATGTTTAAAATCTCAGCACCACCAAACGACCACTGCTGGGCTTTTGAGCAAAGCCATTTTCCCCATAACTGCTCAGTTATAAGTCACTCTGGATAAGGACGTCTGCCAAATGCACACTTTACACATGCACACACTTCTGTTTCTCGTGTTTACACCAGCATCACTTTGTACATTTTATAATTTATCTTTTATTTCCTGATGTCCTTAATCTGTCATAGGATATTCGGAGGATTCACCGTGATCCAGACTTGTTCTTGTAGATATCAGAATCAGGGTTTATTGGCCAGAGGAATTTGAGGAATTCCAGCTGTTGGTGACTCAAAAGTACAGACTTAAATAACACTACACATTTATCTTAAAATATGCAAGACAATACGAGACGATTTCGACAATACGAGTCTGTATATGCCAAAATCTTGTTCACAGATAAGGAATGAAGCTCACAATAATCCAAACTCTGTGATGAAGTATTAAAATCCTCCTGCCTTGCGTTGCTTATTTGTAACAGCCTCATTTATCATTCAGTAGATTTTGCTCTGTGTGTTTTAAACTTATGAACATAGCATTTTGTAGATGGAAAAGTTAGGAAACTGGTAAAACAGCATTTCTCTGACTGGTGAGTGTGGTAGTAGTCTGCTGATGTTTGAATTCTTCAATGTCGATGCTTCAAGGGTGGACTTAGATAGCTGCTTTTTTTTCTCTTCCTCTTTTGCACATGCTCACACACAGGGGCTCACACTTCTCCTCTCAGAACCTTTTCATCGGAGTGAGAGGAATCTAATAGTGTAGGGAACGACACCGTGTTCAGGCGGGCTTATTTACTTTTAAGTTCAATTAGTTCAAGGTTTGTGCTTTTTATGGCTTCAAAAAAACAGGATTATTCTTTCATTTTAAGGTACAAATTGGAGATGTGATGGAGCCTCTACAGAAAAGAGTTCACGTGCAATGGTGAAGTTGATTGTGGTTATTTTTCTTCCCTAATTTCTGTCCAGGCAATGATTTTCGAGTGAAGCACGTGAATCAGAAGTCATCATGGAGGATGATGGGAAACCGCTGTTGGGTTCCATTCAAGCAGCAGAAGAAGATTACTACTCGGACCAGGTAGACTTTCTGGACTCGAGACAAAGAAGGTACGAGTTCTATATGAAGCATACACTATTTTAAAAAACCAACACTGAAAGTTAGACCTAATATGTGCAAGGAAATAGAATTAAAAGTGAATGTATAAAGTCTTTAGTCACTCAGTGGTCAGTTTGCTGAAAACTGCAGGGTTCTGTGTCTTTTTATTCATTTGATTTATTTTTTTTGGAGACTTTTTACCTCCACATGACTTGAGAGCGTCTAAATGCTGCCATATTGCAGTCCAAACCAGGCACTGACTGCATGTATTGTATTGTGCTGGAGCTTCATAAAGGAAATGATGATTGTAGGCCCTTATAATTGCACTCCATGCATTTTTAAACAAGCAGCAGTGCTGCAGATTCAATCGGTAGCTAATTTGTATTCAGCTCCGGATTTGCCCTCTCCAAAAAGTAATGCTAACGCTAGTCAAAGCTAGAGAGCTGATCTATATTTACACTAATAGTAAAAAATGATAACACCCTGGCGTCTTGCACATACCTGGACATAGAGAGCTTGTATTTTAAGTGCTTCGAGGATTTCTTCAGAGTAGGGATCATGTCAGATGAAGAGAAATTTGCAAAATTATTTACCAAGTGGGGTGTCATTTAGGGGGAAAGTACACAAGCGTCACAGCCTTTTTTTTATTTTGAGCGAAGACGCCTTTATTTGTCACATATACATTAAAGCACAGTGAAATTCTTTTCACTGCATATCGCAACCATGTTAGCGTCAGCCATGATACGGCACCCCTGGAGCAGGCATGAGGCATCAGGGGCCCAAGAGTGGCAGCTTGGCCAAATCGGAGCTTTAATCACTTTAACCGCTGAGCTACCACCTTCTTTGTTTTTTTTTTGTTTTTTTTATTCACTGTTTACTGATGATGGAAATGAGAAAATATCATGTGGCAAACACTAAAAATGCAGAAAAAGACGTGTGGTAAAGTGCTGGGATTTGAACGTCCAACCTTCTGGTCAGCAGATATGCTTTTACACTACTGTCTTTAATAGCAATGTAGTGGCAGCTACTTTGTCTAAGCATTGCTTTGTTTAATGCTCTCATTAACCGTCGTATTATTTTCATTTGACTCACTCTGACCCCTAAGGCTGCCACTCACAATACAGCTACACGTGAGTCACAGTACGTTTTGCTGTCTGTGCAAGCCGGCGCTTCAACTCATTGGTTGTTGGTAACGTGTCTGTGCAAGCTGCCGTTTCACATGAATTTCCAAGCAGGGAACACTATGGCCAAGGTTCGAAATACCGTTAACGGTCTCGCGGCAACGATCACCAACAAGTCACCCGATGTGGTATTTTTAGCTCCGCAATTTGTGCGACTTGCACGGCAAGTGAGTTTTCTGGGAAGCTTTTGGAAGCTCTGTCTGTGAGTGTACCAGCACGTATGTGCTGAAATGTCACGGATGTGCATTGATAGTGCAAATACGAATGCCTGTAATTGTTTCCTTCACAAGCAGCTGGTTGCTTTTAGTGATCGTTGCTCCTTCCAAGATTTTGTTTTTCTGTTTGCAGTGCGATTTTTCCAATTGTTCCTGAGAAACATTTTAATCATGACAGGATTTTTTTTTCTTTCTTGTTTCTTTAAAGGCAGTTTGTGTGTGTGTGTGTGTGTATTGGTCTCATAGGGAAATAGTTGGGTTGCAGTTGCTCATGGTAAAATGAAAGTAAATATTAAAGTAAAATAGAAAAAAGGGACATTTGAATAAATATACATATTCAGTTATATATTGAGGACCAGCTGTTTAACACTCAGTTGGTGGAGTTATAGTGTGTGTGTGTGTGTGTGTGTGTGTGTGTGTGTGTGTGTGTGTAATATTTAATGTGACGTGAGTTAATTGACAAGTGATTTAATATGACATGGTGGCATTTGTTTATAAACTTAAAATCTAACTGCAAAAGGTATAAAACCAAAAAAGTTTCAAATCACTTGTCTCTGGCTTGCAGGCCTTTTCATGTAGAGCCCAGGAACATCGTGGAGGACTCGGCTCAGGAGCAACGCGTGTCTGCTGAGGCTTCAGTGCTGAACAGCAGAGTTCATTACTACGGACGTCTGACTGCATCATCAGACAGGCTGCTGGTAATCTTTCGTCTTTCAGAAACCACAATGATTCTACAGTCAGGCTAATGTACTTTTCTCACCGACTGCATTTGGGTCGAGTGGTGCAGCAGATACAATTTATAAACAAAGGTATTGGGAAACATGACTTCTCCAGCCATCTGTGCTTCTTTGGCAGCATGTTTGCACACAAATGTTTTGAATTGACTTTGGATCCAAGTTTTCCATTCACTTGACCCAAACCTGTTCTGTCCTGAATCCTGTGCACAAGCCATGAAGATATGGGTTGGAGTGGAAGATCTGGATTGGCCTGCTGTAGACCTCAACCCTATCGAACACCTGGGATGAATGAATTATTCACGTTGATTACTACCTGATTTTACAAACAATCCTGTGGCTGAAAGAGCACAAATCTCCACAATCTAATGGAACATCTACCCAGAAGAGTGGAGGTTATTATAACAGGAAATGGGAATTAAAAGTGGAATAAAAATATGTTCAAAAAAGCAGATACCAATCTTATGGTCGGGTGTCCACAAATTTTTCTTTTCACAGATCACAGAACTTTTTTCATGTTTTTCTAAAGCTTTTCCTGGATTCAATCCATGTTCTGAACTTTTCTCCCACCTCTTAAAAATGTACCAGTAGGTTGATTTTGGTGAATCTCCCTGAGGTGAAAGTGTCTTTTTGTGTCCATTGATTAACTGGCTAAAGTTCCTGGAATCCAATTTAACCCTGACCAGGACAAAGCACCTCCTGGAGAAGAATAAATATATTCAGTTTAAATGGTCAATTGATAACTGCTTTACTTGATGGAAATACAGAGATCATTTTTCTTCTTATCTTCAGTACACAGCGTTTGTCAAACTACACACATAAAAACAGCAGGTTTAATATTTATTTGATTGGAACCCAATCTGTGCTTTTGAGCGTAAAGAAAACAAAGAGCTACTGATTATCGATTTGCACTCTGAAACGACCTAATAGCAGCACGCTCCTAGCAGTCTAATTACACCACATGTTTGTCATGAGCTAATGCTTTTGTTTATTCTATCCAACCTTTTGAAGGCTCCTCCTGACCATGTGATCCCTTCACCTGAAGAGCTTTATGTTTACAGCCCTCTGGGCACAGCGTTTAAAGTTCAAGCCGGAGATGGCTCGGTCAAAAACCCAAGTATTGTCACTATGTATGTATGAGAAATGAGTTTTCTAATTCTTACTGTAAATTCAGTTACAATATGCTGGAAAATATGCCAGTGTCATTTTCAAGCTCCTTTATTTGTGTAGCTTTGCTATCTGGAATACAATGATGGGAACGTCCATTCTGAGCATGCCGTGGGGAATAAAGCAGGTGTGTGACACTAGATTTTTTCCAAAATGACGCTTTATCACTTGCCTATAACTGGATTTTTGTTTTGTTTTTTGCAGTCTGGGTTCACGTTGGGAATCATCATCCTCATCCTAATGGGCTTAATCACACTCTACTGCTGCTACAGAGTCCTGAAGTCCACAAAATCAATACGTAAGCCAGCCCCAAGGCTCTTATCGCTTTCACTTCAGCGTAATCATAGACAACACTGATGAGTAATGTGGAGTTCTCAAGTCAATATAGGTTTCTTCTTTGTAAAGAACATTTAAGCATTTGGATGTATGAAAGTCACAATATAAAACAAGATTTTTCTTCGTAGTAGTAGGGGGAGGTAGTAGCTTAGTGTTTAAGGTGTTGGACTTTAGATCTGAAGGTCCATGAGTTAGCGGTTGACCGATGTTGGATTTTAACGATAGTTAGGTTTGGTCGTTCTTGTCGATAACCCGATAATCAACCGATAGTTTTTAAAATCCATACTGGATAAAAAACAAACACTACATGTAAAATAGTACTGAACTTTATTGCAAAAATAAAAAAGTACTGAATCATGAAAATGTGCTAAATGAAATAAATAGGTGCAACATGCAGTCTCGCGTGTAAAAACAAACAGCACATTTAGCGATTCACCTCTAGAGGCCGCTCTTGTAAAGACAGCAGACGGGAAGCCGGAAAAACTATCTGTATAGATTTTTGCCGATAGCTGATATTTCCAGCGATCAACTTTCGGCGCTGATTTGTCGACCTCTAGTCATGAGATCAGGCCGGCACTCCTGGGCCCCTAAGCATGGCCCTTAACCTCATAGCCGCTCAGTTGTCTGAATGAGGTAAGATGTAATTTGCTCTGGATAAATGTAAATGAAGTGTTTGTACTATTTTTATTTTTATTTTTTGTAGGTAAGGGGTTAGCTTAGTGGTTAAGATGTTGGACATCTGATCAGAAGGTCATGAGTTCAAATCCCAGCAACAGTAAGACACTGCACTGCTTGGCAATTGAGCAAGACCCTTAACCCTCAACTGCTCAGTTGTATAAAGAGAGAATTGTAAGTCGCTCTGGATAAGATACTGGAGCATGTAGTAGTAATAGTAGTAGTAATGATTAATAGTCTGATACACTGTTCTGTAAAATGGTTTCAGATACACTAAAGGAGCATTACCCATCTCTCAGCAATGCAAATGATTTGCAGAAGAAATCTTTTCACACTGTTACCGCTGGCACTTGCTGTTGGCAAGAATGCCAGAATTTTATGATTCTACACTTCCTTATGTGTTTTTCACATGTAGCAGCATGCTTTTTGTTCTTCTTTTACTCTTTTGTGTATGTGGATTCACAGGCTTTCTATCAATACTTATTTATATATGTGTGTACAATTCAAGAGATTACTATGCTATCAAGCTTGTGTTTACATCTTTTTGTGATTATTATTTTTTTTTTTTATAACAGCTTATATAGATACTTCAGACTGGGAGTTCCCTGATGTGTGTAAATATTACTTCGGGAGAATGGGACAGTGGTCAAGTCTGTTCTTTTCCATGATATCACTGATTGGAGCCATGGTGGTCTACTGGGTGCTTATGTCCAACTTCCTGTTCAATACGGGAAAATTCATCTACGGTAAGCAGCCACAGTGGCATTGCTTTCATGAATTCAATCATTCATTGTGGTTTAGATAGCAGTTTAATGCGTCATGAGGCAATAGTGCTTTTCTTTTTCTACCACCAGACTACGTTCACAACGTCAACATGTCCGATTCGGAGTTCGGCACAAATGGAACAGAGAGAGGTTGGTATCTGTGAGAGATTTCCGGAGTTGAAGTTCGCTCTGGATAAGGACATCTGCCAAATGCCCTAAATGTACTTGTACCACTGCTCATCCATGCAATCAGTCTAATCCCAGCCAATCATATGGCAGCATAGAGTGTCAGAATCAGGTTTATTGGCCATGTGTGTTGGTGACTCGAAAACATACCGACATAAATAACACTATACAGAGTATACAGGTAGAGTTTGTTTATATAGAAAGAAAAAAAAACCCCATCGTGTAATCAGCGGTTCTGCGTGCGGAAATGCTTTGTTCATTTAGAGGGGTCAGAGGAGAACGAGAGGAAGTCTCTTGTAACCTATTTAACCAATATGTGGTGAGCAGAAAAGCAACTTGGAATGCACAACACGCCAAACTATGCTGTAGGCGGGTTGGTGGGCGATTTACAAGAGTACACAAGACCACATCAGGTTCAAAACTACAAGCTTTTGTAGCCACAGACTTTGAGACAGTTCAAGATTGCGGAAAAACTGCGGATCTGTGTCAACTGTAGCTTCAGAGTCACTCCGATCACATTATTTAATCAACATAGCTATACGCCAACAATGTCCTTTTCCTTTAGAATCAGCCAATCAAGGTTTGGGTGTGGTCTGGGGGCAAAATATGTTTGAATTCTTTCAACCAAAAACACTTATTTGGCCTTTAGAATAAAAAAAAATATATATATTACACGATCCTTTAAATGCAGCTCGTTCATACTCTATAAAGTTTTTATCTATCTATTTGATCTCACTGCTGAGTAAGCAAGTTATAATACTCCCTGATGCTTAATGAGCTCTTAATGTGTGCTGTCGCAGTAATCTAGTTTCATCTTCTCTCCCAGTGCTTTGCCCATACCCAGATGTGAATCCGGATATTAACAAAAGCCTTAGCCAGCACTACGTGAGCGGTAACAGTTCAGACACGGCACTGTTTGATCACTGGTGGAACAAAACCAACACGATCCCTTTATACCTTATCCTGCTGCTTTTTCCACTGCTCAGCTTTCGCTCGGCCTCCTTCTTCGCCAGGTTCACCTTCCTGGGTAAGTGTTTCTTCATCCCGACGTTCCAATTTAATCAGAAAGGAGTGCTGTAAATGTAAACACAAACTCGTTTGAATATTCGGATCCGTTAGGATAATAAAGTGGAACTGGTATTTTGTCGATATTGTAATGATTGTAAAGGTTTTGAATATTTGATGAAAACTTCTTGCACCAATGCAAATCCATTTGATGCAAATTCATTTGCATTTTTCTGTTGGAGTGGGTATTGATATTTTTCCATTTTGTATTTTCCAGACTGTTCGTGTGTAAGGGGACTTTCATGTAAATAGGTTTTGTTTCTTTTCACGCAGGCACTCTTTCAGTGATCTACCTCCTCTTCCTGGTCACCCTTAAAGCTTTTCGGCTAGGCTTTCACCTGGAGTTCCATTGGTTTGAGTCTTCAAATCTTTTTGTCGCAGGTAAACACCAGTGCCAGGAACAGATGAATTAATACAGGATTCTGCACCATAGTGCCATGTTTTTAATTCAGTAATTAGGTTGCCTACAGAGGTTGAGTGACAAATTCGCTGTGTACCAGTGAAGCCACTGTTTTTTGTGCACCATTGGAATAGAATAATTCAGCTACGATACAACCAATAAGATAAAGTGATTTTACAAGCATAAAAGAAAAACTAAATGTTTTTCTGACCTTAAGTATTTCCATGAAATATCTTCTTCATGACAAGCTGTCACCAATGAGGTCCTGAATAGCAAACGCCAACTTTTCAGATCAAGTAAAACGGCTCAGGGAACGGTCAGGTCCTCGGTGTACATTACTGCTTAGTGCTTTTTGTTTTAAAGTGCTGACCCAAGCAGTTTCACTGTCTGTTGTCCAGAGTTCCGAATCTTGTGTCCTCAACTCACCGGTGTCCTCACTCTGGCTTTCTTCATCCACAACTGCATCATCACCCTCATGAAGAGCAACAAGAATCAGGAGAACAACGTGAGTGTCATGATGTCTTAAACAAACCTGAAATTTACAGGATATTTTATGGCGCACTGATAAACTGATAACAGATCCCACCAAACCAGGCCATGTTGCATCAGTTTGCTCATCACTGCATACAGAAGCAGAGCACAGATATTAAGGAACAGCTTTTGTAAGTGACCGAGCTGAGTTTCTGTGGGAAAGGCAGACTTCCTGAACAGGCCTCATCAGCAAAGAGTATGAAGGTCGTTGTTACCAGAAGTCAAGTTTGTTTGTTTTAGTTTCTTTTATTCACTGTGTTTCCTGATCACGTGTAATGCTGAGTTCAGCTAAAACGAATGATCGTTTTTGCCGAGTCTCCTTCACCTCTTAGAGTCTAAAATATAAAATCCTAAAACAAAAGTCTATTTTCTGTATTTTAGGCCTTAAAAAAAGTCTTAAATTTGCTGTTCTAGGTCTTAAGTCTTTTAAACAGGTCTTAATTTTTCTAACGCTACCTCTAATACTCATGAAAATGCTTATGCAGCACTTTAGAATGTTTTCTGTTTCTGTGGTGGTGTTTTTTCTTTCGCTAGACCAAATATAATTTCCTGTCATTCGCATTAAAATGAGATCAACAGCCAATCAGCTTTCTGTTATTGCCTCGAATCTATTGGATTGTACCACAGGAAACAGATAAAAATTCTTTAGCTATGGCGAAGTGCGAGTTTAACGATACTTGGATGAATTTAGGGCTCGGTTGAGTCCGGTTTCTAACAACGTATTTGTGTATGTTTGTGCTGTCGTGATATTTTATTCTTAACGGTCTTAAAAAGGTCTTAAAAAGTCACAAATGTAACTTGGTAAAACCTGCAGAATCCCTGTATGTGGGATGTGATAGCTTATTGGTTAAAGCATTGGATTTTGGATCCGAAGGGTGTGAGTTCAAATCCTAACCACGCCAAGCTGCCACTCCTGGGCCCCTGAGCAAGGCTCTTAATCCCGTACATGCTCAGTTGCATAAATGAGTTAAATGTAAGTCGCTCTGGATAAGAGTGTCTGATAAAAGCACTTCAGAATTCTCAGCACATCCAACCATGAGGTGATTGAGTTACAGTAGCAGAAGACCACATCTGCTTATACTCCTGTCAGCCAGAAAGAATGGATGCAGGATCACCAAAACTGGGCAGCCTGGAAAAAGAATCAAAATGGACAATGTGTGTATGGAATGGGATCTAAAAAGGGCTTATTACATACTTATTACGTTTTGTGTTTGCAGGTTCGGGACTTGTCCTTGGCCTACCTTTTAGTAGGTCTAACATACCTCTATGTGGGAGTCCTGGTCTTTGTTTCATTTCCATCTCCACCACTTTCTAAAGACTGCATTGAACCAGTAAGTCCTCAGTAACTCTTCAGATTTCACCTAATGCTCAATTTTTGTTATTTAGCCATGGATTCTAATACTAACCTTTTCTTTGGTGCAGAACTTTCTGGATAACTTTCCCAGCAGTGATGTTTTGGTGTTTGTAGCTCGAGCCTTTCTGCTGTTCCAAATGACCACCGTCTACCCTCTGCTGGGGTACCTGGTTCGGGTGCAGATCATGGGCCATTTCTTTGGCAATCCCTACCCCAGGTAATGTAGGCTTACTACAGACAGTAAGCACTGATCCTCTGCAGTGTATCTGAAAGACTGGTTTTAGATCAGGTGTCTGTCGTGGTTTTGTGGAAAAAATAATGACTATCATTAAGGAAAAGAAAACGTTTTTTTTTTTTTTTTTTCTCGATCTTCTCATTTTTCTTCAGCTGTGACCTGAGTGATCCAGAGCTGAAAAAAAAAAAAAAAGTACGTAATCGCTCACGTATTTAGAATTATGGTGTTAAGTTTCAAAATCACTTTCCGCAAAGTGTTTTTTCCCCTTCACACATTTCATCCATCCTTTTTTTTTTCTTTCTTCATTCCAGTCTTTTCCACAGAATTCTGGCCATGAACAAGATAAACAACTTAATAAAATAGCAAGCAAAATGGTTAAACACTTAAATGTGCAGTTCGTATGGTATGAAACTTGATATGCTGGATTGCTATTCAGCCGAAATTGATGTGTTGGAATGATTATTATGTCTTCTTTGTAATACGACGCCTTTACAATCGTGTCCCGTCAAGTAGCTGCATGTTTAGGACCTGAATATTGGGAGAGTTTTGTGTTTTGTTTAGTGGTTCTGCAACGTGTAAGAATAGATCGAGTAGTCAGGACAGTAGCAGCAATAAAGAGTCATAAAGGTGTACTGACAATCATAATAGTAAAAGTGTCTAATAAAATGTAAAAACATTTAAAAAATGTACAAATATCCTATAAAATATAACAATTATTAAACTGCTGTTTCTCCCAATAGTTTTTTCCATGTCTTCGGGCTGAACGTCGTACTTGTGACTGCTGGGGTCCTAGTGGCCTGTTTTTTTCCTAACATTGGTTCCATTATCAGGTGAGAGAAAAGTCTGACACTTCAAATTTTGACAAAAACATCTTATTAATGACTACCAATTTGTAGCTGTAATACCATTGCTAATGATGATAATTAGAGGTTAACCCATACGAATAACTGGGTTGGATCGTATTTGCCGATAACGGATAAATCAAATTAAATAGATACTAAATTAAAAAAAGTGCTAAATTAAATAAATATGAATATTTATTATTATTGAGTTTATTTAAATTAATAAATATTGAGGGGAAAAAAAAGACATGCATTTAAACTGAAACAAAAAAGTAACACTCCAAATAATAAATATATTATTATTGAGTTTATTTAATTAATAAATATTGACGAACATAAAAGACATGCATTTAAACTGAAACAAAAATGAACACTTAAAATAAATAAATAACAACAGTTACATCCAAAATTAATCAAAAGGACGGCACGTGGTGTACTAGAGGCTACTCTTGTATTGTATAACGCAACCCGGAAAAACTATTGGTATGGAGTTTTGACGATAGTTCCAGCAATCAACTGTCGGTGCCGATAAAAGGGTAGGTAACACTTTTCTGCCTGGTGTGCTCAGCAGAGAGTTAGTGGGTGGGGATTAATTTGATTAATTGAGAGAGTATGGGATAAATAAAAAGTGCCTGCTACAGAACCCTGTGGTACACCATAAACCAGAGGTCCCAAACCACCGAGTCGTGACCGGGCTCTGGAAGAGCTGCTACCGGGTCTCGAGAACACTCAGGGGAAACTGTGTATAGACATGACACATATATACATATATATTTATGGTATATACAAATGGTTAGAAGGATATTGTGGATGTCGACTCAAATTAAAAAAGCTTTTTCTTTGAATTAAGATGTGTGTCACACTACTTCAGTATAACCAGAGAAACCAAAGTTACGTTTGTTAAATATTCTGATAAATTCTGTTAATTTTATCTCTTAGATCTGCAATCTATGGCCCTTTTATTGTTATATTATCTTCCCTCGCTTTCTGGGAAGGCTTTCTGCTTTATTTTCGAGCATGTCTTGTTCTGCTGCTTTGTGCACAGGGGTGTTGTCATGTCTGAACATGTCTGGGCTTAATAGTTCAACTGAAAGGAAACTAATGGATGAGTGACTTTCTATACCTTCTGTTTAGACATTACCTAACAGCCAACCATTTATTTACATTTCTGTACATTTAATTGCTCTGAAGTTTGACATCAGAAGGCAGGTGTTTTCAAATATCTAGAATCCAGATCTAAAATGCAGGTTAGACAATATCCTGGTAAGGGTTGTGACCTCTGTATCCTGGGAACTTGTTTTTTTTTTTTTTCCCAGTTTGTTGTTTATTTAAGGATTATGAAATTATCATATGATGCATGAACAGATGCATACAGGTACAGTATATACTTGTTACTAGGAAAAACCAAACAAACTTGGGTATGACAAAAATTGTATAAAATCAGAGGACAAGAAAGAGGGGCAAGTTAGAGGTATTTAAAATATTTAACACTTTAAAACTGAATAGATTTTAACATCAATTAAAAGAAAATTAAAATTTGAAAGAAAAAACACAAGTGTGAATTTAGCATAATACTGATATTACATCCTCATATAATGTCATATAATTCAGCCACAAGGGTGTTCGTAAAGTCAGCTACTGATGTAGGTGAGGTGAGGAGGCCTGGGGTGCAGTCAGCATGAAAAAAATAAATCCTTAAGTTTTTCATTAGGGTTGAGGGTCAGAGCTCTATAACAGGAGATCTTCCACTCCAACTCATGTAAAGCATCTCTTCATAAAGATGGCTTTGTACACGGGGGCAATGTCATGTTGGAACAGGTTTGGGTCTCAAAATTCCAAATGTAATTGTACCTTATCCAAAGAAATCCTGTAAGATTGTGTGTCTAACTTTGTGATAACATTTTGGGGAAGAAGCACATATGAGTGTAAAAGTCAGGTGTCCCAATACTTTTGTCTATTGAATGAACAGCAGTGAAATGAACAAAACACACTAAAAACTTTTTTTTTTTTTTTTTTTTAAACTATTGAAATCATGGCCAAAAATGTTTTTCAACATTGATCCTGAAGGAGACTTTTAACTCTTTACAATCTCATGTATAGAGATGGTTTGGATGGAGTGTAGGGAATCTGGAGGCCTTGTCTCACCAAAACATTGTTTCCTGTATTCACTCTCAGGTTTAAATGTAATGCAGAAATGAAACCTTACACGTTTCTTGTGTGTGCAAACTTCTTACTTTGAGTTCAGTTATGTGATTCCACTGCCATCTTAAGGCCAAGAGAGAATATGTGCTCTGTGTGGGTGGGACGGATCACTTTGTTTATTCCTTTGTCAATCAGAGCATCACTAATCACATAATCACAGTTGCAGTGAGAACATTTTCCAAGCACATTTAGCTGCCATGGGAAGTTGTAGTGAGATCATTGATCATGTGTTGTGCAGTAAAGGAAAGACATTAATAGTTAAAAAGCAACCTGTTTTCGGGTTTGTTTGCTTTGAAAGGTAAGGAAAATGCAAACTAGAAGCAATAAAAGGTAAAAGGCAAACAAAAAACATCAAATAATGACCTGAAACTATATAATGACAATATATGATTTAAAGGCTGACTACTGATAACCAATCACAAAAACTATATTTTGTAAAAAGAAATGGCATAATGTAATAAGCAATTAGAACATAAACAGATAATTTGTAATAAACTTATTTTATATATATATAATATTTGGATTTAATTCTCTTTTCCAAAATACATACGTAGTCATAAGGCCTGGGATGTGCATGCACAGTGAGACCTTAAGAGGTCGCTGTTGCATATATTAACTCCCCAATAATAAACATATTATTTAAAAAATTTTTAAATGTCCTTTTTTTTTCTTTTCTCCAAAGGACACAGATGTTATAATTTCTATCGTGTGTGTGTGTGTGTGTGTGTGTGTGTAGGTATTCAGGAGCAACATGCGGTTTGGCCCTGGTGTTCGTCTTCCCTTCAGCTGTCCATCTGATGGCCCTGAGACGTAGTGGTGAATTGCGATGGCTCTCTGCTTGCTTTCACATTTTCCTCATCGTCCTCGGGCTGGCCAACCTTCTAGCCCAGTTTTTTTTTCTGTAGCCCTGTCACATTGTTTACACGGTTGTAGTTCTGGTTTTAGAACCAGGTGCCTGTTGTTTTAATACATTTAGTAAAAGACACGACACGAATGATTGCAGGAAAGAAAATCCACAATTGCAATAATCGCTTTCGTTTAAATTGTACTCTTGTAAGTAAATGTCACCGACTGAAAATCAACCATTGGGATGATTAGATCGTGTTCGGATTTACCTCGTGTTTAATTGTCCCACTGTGGTGGGGTTTAGCCCACACACTGGAGGTCCGTGATAGCACCAGGTATCATCTGTACATCAAGCAGCTGTATTGAAAAAATCTGTTTTTTTTTTCCTGTATTTCCACTGCACTCTTTCAGTTGTATTACTACGTGAGTGGACAGAACGTTCAGGTCACACACTGATGCTTTCATTTTTGTTTCTCTGAACCGTCAACTGAACCGAACTTTTCATACAAATGAGCAAAAAAGATTACACACTTGACACGTGGAAATTCAGGAGAAAATCTCATCACTTGGAAATACTCACACCTCACTCACTTACACTCACACTTTCTCTCATTATATTTCTCTCACTCTTTCTGAAAATGTATGGATATGTGGACAAAAGCATTGGGACACCTGACTTTTCCATCAATATGTGCTTTTTTTCCCAAACTGTTCCCCAAACTTGGAGGCACATAATTGTGTGTCTTTGGACGTGCCACTAAATTTAGCCTTGAACTAGAAAACCCAAACGTGTTCCAGCATGACCATGCCTCTGTGTACAAAACCAGCTCCATGAAGATCTGCTTTACATGCGTTGGAGTGGAAGAGCTGCTCCAGAGCGTTGAACCTCAGCTATATTGAACACTTTCGGGATGAATGTAAACACTAACTGCACCCCAGGACTCCTCGCCTCACCTACAGCAGTACATGACTTTACTAACACCCTCGTGGCTGAATGAATCTCCACACAGTTCCCCCCCCATCCACACTCTAATCTAGTGGAACATCTTCAAGAGTGGAGGTTATTAAAACAGCAAAAAGGGAATAAATATGGACTTGGATGTTCAAAAACTAAATACAAATCTCATGTGTCCACAGATGTTTGTCTCTATATGTTTGTTATATGTTTGTGTCTAAAGGGTCTTCACTGAAATGTCGTAAAAATCCATGAGCACTAACTTACAGCTCACTGTGGTAAAGATGAGAGGGTTTGAATATATCAATAATACATTATAGACTTTGCAAAGGCTTCTTTCATACACTTTAATAAACCAATGTGGGCAGAGGCTCTTTTTTTTTTTTTTTTTAGATGTTATCTAGGGCTACATGATATGAGGAATTTGATATTAGCATTATGCTAAATGATGTGAAAATTCTGTGTAATTCTGATTTATAAACTGAATGGTAGGATTTTGTTGGATTTGTCCAGAGAGACATGCAGAAGCCTTCAGCAGGTGAGTCTCCACTCTGATTTTCTTCGGAAAAGAACGAAAGGTGCTTCATACTTGTACTTTACAGCACAGTGAAATTCTTTCTTTGCATATTCCAGCGATGGGAGGAAAATGAGGTCAGAGTACAGGGTCTGATATGATACAGCACAGAAGATTAAGGGTCTTGCTGACGGCCACCAAACACGGCAGCTTAGTGATACCAGGGCTTGAACCCCTGTCCTTCCAATCAGTAACCCAGAACCTTAACCACTGAGATACTACCACCAAATTAGCACCAGTACAAGTTTGTTTTGGAAATATAGCAAATGTGGTGGTCGTCTTCTTTCGGCTGCTTCTGTTAGGGGTCGCCAAAGCGGATCATCTATTACTCTGTCCTCTACATCTGCCTCTTTCAAACCAACTACCTGCATGTTCTCCCTCACCACATCAATAAACCTCCTCCTTGGCCTTCCTCTTTTCCTCCTTCCTGGCGGATCCATACTCAACATTTTGCTGATATACCTCATGTCCCTCCTCTGCACACGTCCAAACCATCACAATCAGACCTCTCTCACTTTGTCTCCAAAACCTTCTACATGCGCTGTGGTAACGTCATTAAATACCCCTAAAGCAGTCTTTCTTTCTTTTTTTTTTATTTTTTATTTTTTATTTTTTTAGGGTGTTATGGTTGGGGGGTAAAAAAATCAACAGCTGGTTTGTGTTTAAGTGATTTCTGAATTTTGTTTTTGTATCAATATTTGCCTTAGCACGTCAATATTTTTTCGAAATGGAGTTCCTCTCGGTGGAGCCTCAGGTTACGTTAAGACAACATAAAAATATAGATATTCAACACCCAATATCAAATCAAATGTTATTTATAAAGCACATTTAAAAATCGACCTTGGTTGGCCAAAGTGCTGCACATGATAATAAAAGGTGAGAAATGAAAGATTAAAACTACAGGAGTTTGGCAATGAATAATAAATGTATAAAAGTTGTTGTCGATTGTAGGCGAAGGATCAATGATTGACAGAATAAAAGCAAAGTAGTCAGTACAAACATAACCAGAAATGTGGAAGTCTGACTGCAAACCACACACTGGTGCATTCTTTCTTCCCTTCTATCCAATTCTATAATTTCTATGAATGTACAGTTTATCTGAAGTCTGATCCACTACTTACAGCCACTATATAAATACATACTGTATAGCATCCATTATACAGTAAGCCATCATGGACTTCTTTATATTTGTGCTGATTTACATTTGGCTCATGCTGTTGGCAGAATGATTCTTCTTCTTCTTCTTCTTCTTCTTCTTCTTCTTTCGGCTGCTCCCATTAGGGGGCGCCACAGCGGATCATCCGTCTCCATACCACCCTGTCCTCTACATCTGCCTCTTTCACACCAACTACCTGCATGTCTTCCCTCACCACATCCATGAACCTGCTCCTTGGCCTTCCTCTTTTCCTCCTTCCTGGTGGCTCCATCCTCAGCATTCTCCTACCAATATAACTGACTAAAAACTGACTAAAGCTTTACTGACTTAAAAACACATGCTATAGTCAGACAAATACGTAAATGTTTTTTAATTTTGACAAACGAAGTGTCTGTGCAAAGGCATAAACAAAAATTCTGAGCTGATAGCAGAAAAATGTCGCGCTTATGCCGCACGCTGTGTTTTAACTACTGTATGTGTAACAATTCCAGCGTGTCAAATGAAAAATTTATAAAGCTATTTTCAAATGTGAGTTTCAATGGGTGATGTGCACGTTGCTCTCTGTGCGCCTGAGAACAGCGTCGACCATGAAGTATGGCATGAACATTGACATTTTCCATAATCCGTCTCTAGACCTTATTTTTATTGCCATGAAAGTAAATAGAAGTAATTTTCACTACTGCCCCCTGCCTTTTCTTTCACTGTATTGCAGCCAGGTTTCTATCCCTCAGTACTCAAGCTTGTGTAAATCGACCCGATATTTTTTAGTTTATGCAAAATATTAAATTACATAATCATCAGATCAACCTGCAGGGCTGAATAGATCCTTATACACTGCGAGCTCCTCCACCAGACCAAATGTATAATTGCTGTGTTCTCACCTGCTGAAATTAAATAGAATTCCTACTTTTGCATGGGATATTTTAGAGATGGATTGCTGTAAGATTATACACAGTACCATTAAGGATTCTAAATTAATGTATTACTTTATTTATTTTATGTTTTGTATCTTGTTGTGTAGAGAAATTTATCTTTCCAGCTACATGGATTGCTTCCAGCTGCCTCATGAACTAAAGACCTGTCGTTTACTGTGATCAAGGCCATGACTGATTTCTGCCAGAGTTGAACTTAGCTTACGGGAAAGGCCAAACAATGTAAACAACCGAGTTGGTTAATAGAGCAGATATAACACATCATCACGATGCCAGGTTTCCAGAAGTAGACAGCATGAAGATGAAGGACACAAGCGTTCTCGTGCTGATGTTTGGAGCGTGTCTGGCGCTTTGCATCGGCGTTCCTGTGATTAACATAGAGGATCGAGTCATAGCTCAGGATCGGGAGATAGCTGAGGTTTTATTTACTTTAGATAAAAAATTTACACTTTTTTGTAGTTTCATATCAATTCCAATGAGGATGTAAGTGATGTTCAGTCCAGCCTGGCTGATCTTGTTTTGTCTTGTTTCTTCAGAAATATCTGAAGCAGTTCTACACGAATTCCAAAGCTATATCAGCCTTTAGTGAACAAGAGGAAAACCAGGACACTCAGGAGTTAACACTGAAGCGTATGCAGGAGTTTTTTGGACTGGAGGTGACAGGCAAGCTAGACACGAACACCATTGAGGTGATGAAACAGCCACGCTGCGGCGTTCCCGACGTTTCAAATTACCAACATTTCTGGGGCAGGCCAAGATGGAATAAACAAACCATTACATACAGGTACAGCTGCTTCCAATGCTACGACTGAGTTGAGGAGTCTAGGGGTGTGGAGATATGTTGGATTAAAGTACACCATGAAATCTGAAGACGTTATGGCTGTTAGAAATATGAAAAAGAGCAGATTTGAACCTTTAGGACTAAAGTCTTGAAGGACATACGTATTAATCCTCAAAAAATAAACCAGAATCTGGAAAAATCCAAGCAACAACATTTGCTGATTGTGTTTCTGCTAATTGCTGTGATGTTTCCATTCATTTTTTTGTTCCCTAACATTAAAACAAATGGGTTTGGACAATCATGTTTCATTTTAGAATAACAGAGTACACACAAGATCTGAGCCAGTGGGAAGTGGATGCCACCATCGCTCAGGCGTTCAAGCTGTACAGCGACGTCACTCCACTCACCTTTCAGCAGATCTACGGTGGCACGGCCGACATCATGATTCTCTTCAAAGCCAGATGTGGGTGCACTAGATGTTCAGTGAAACACACACTGGTTCCTGTTAGTTCATAGCTAGTGCACTATTTTGTATCTAAATCCGAGCAAATCCGACACACTCTTAAATAGCGCATGGACTTTGTAGTGAACAGGATCTTGTTTAGGACATATGTATGATGTTCCATATCTTCAATGTGTTCTTTTTCTTCAGATCATGGAGATTTTTACCCATTCGATGGTCCTGGCGGTATTCTGGCTCACGCCAATGCTCCTGGTCTTAACGAGGGAGGTGATTCACACTTCGATGAGGACGAGACATGGACTCTGAGCTCAGCAGGCAAAGCAGACACGGAGATATCATATATACATACTGTAGATACTGTAGATAACATTCCCAGCTGAAATAAAAAGAGAAACTTTTTATTGTATGATGTGTATAAATATATTTAAAATATTGTTCCTCAGGTATAAACTTGCTCTTGGTGGCTGCCCATGAGTTCGGACATGCGCTCGGGTTGGATCACTCACGGGATCCCTCTGCTCTTATGTATCCTACGTACAGATACGTCAACACTAATGGATATCAGCTGCCTCTGGATGATAAACAAGGAATTCAGGCTCTCTATGGTGATTAGGAAAGCAAATCAGATGAATTCAGGAGGAAGAAAGCAAAACAATACATTGTGCATTCATAGAATTTCACTTTCATTTGTCTCCAAGGTAACAATGAATGTAAGTGCACCTGTCCACAACCAGGTCCCCAACCAGGTCCCCAACCAGGTCCCCAACCGGATCCACAACCAAACCCGTATCCACCAGAGCGGTGCAATCGAGACTTAGTGTTTGATGCTGCAGTCAGCATATGGAACGAGCTTTACTTCTTTAAGAATGAGTAAGACAGCATTTTATGTTCTTTACTTACTTATTTTAGATTTCTCTTTCTGAAGTTTAGGGAAATGGTGATTGATCTAAGTGAAATAAATGCCGTTTAAATCAACATATAACACACATGAACTCTTCAGACTTTTCCACCTGACGTAATTTTCCCTTTTTACACTAAACTTCATCTTTTCTTCTTACAAGATATTACTGGAAGAAAAGTACCCTGCTGCAAAATATCCCACAGACTTTAATCAGAGCCACGTGGCCCTCCATCACGTCTGTCGATGCAGCTTATGACCTCCAATCAAAAAGCACCAGTTTCTTTTTCAAAGGTCTGACCTCAAACACTTGAGTCTCATATTCACAAAGTAGACACTAATGGAGTGTAAATGAGTCTCAGAGTGTGTGTGTGTGTGTGTGTGTGTGTGTGTGTGTGTGTGTCCAGATCAGTACTTCTGGGGCGTGACACCAACCTCCATCTTGCCTGGATATCCGAAGCACATTTCACACTTTGGCTTTCCTGCTTCAGTCAAGAAGATCGACGCTGCGGTGCACATTATCTTTACCGGCCGCACTCTGTTCTTTACTGGTGATAAATATTGGAGGTAATAATGAAAAAAAAATAACCAGAAAAGAATGACAAAATATTTTTGGCTACATTTTACATAGAATATAAAGTAAGATAGTTACTAAAGCATTCTTCTTTTTCTTCTGTTCAGTGTTAAGTTTATTAAACAAAGGACTTAAAATGTATGAATAAAAAGATCTAATTATCTAATAACAACAGCAGTGTGGAGTTTTAGTAACTGTTATGCAAAAGCATGTGAATTCATTGATTATTGGTTGCATTTTTTTTTTTATTGGGTACATTTTTTTCCCAGCTATTACGAGTTCTATGGAGTTATGGACGCTGGTTTCCCCAAACCCATTCATGAAGATTTCCCGGGTATCGGCACCAAAGTGGACGCTGCTTTCGAAAATAGTGGTAAACATGCATACGCTATATAATCAAAAATATGTGCACCCATGAGCATCACAACCATATGTGGGACTTCCTTTGAAAGCACTCAAAAAAATACTGTAAGATTATAATATTATTACTTGTACTATGAAGCCCAGACACTGTTCTAGCATGATGATGCCCCTGTGCATAAAGCGAGCTTCATGAACATATGGTGTGTTAAGGTTAAAGTGGAAGCACTCCAACTAGATTGAACATAAACATGGACTGCACTTACATAGCTTTATTCGGAACAAAACCACCCAGAGTGCACCATGCTCACAATGAAATATGTCGTTGGCAACATAATGCTATATGCAGCTGAACTGGGGGCTCTAATAAAGAGATAATGACCTGTGATAGACAACTGGAGAATAATTAAATCCAATACATATCTATCTATCTATCTATCTATCTATCTATCTGTCTGTCTGTCTGTCTGTCTGTATATAGATATACATATATATATGCTATGAGCGTATTTGGGAATCATTAATTTTTTCTGTTACACCACAGGATTCTTGTTCTTCTCTGATGGAGCCAGACAAACAGAATACATCTACAGTAGCAGAACTGTGAATCGTGTTCTTCTGAATTATGGATGGCTGGATTGCTACTAAAAAAAAACGTGGCTGGAAAATGGTCTGGTCAGAAGGTTATTAGTTTAAATCCCAGCACCACCAAGCTGGACCTCTGAGCAAGGCCCATAACCCACACCTGCAGAGTTAAACAAATAAGATAATTGTAAGTCACTCATAAGTCACTAAATATCATACATCGATATTGATTGAGACTCATACATACACCACAACAGGCTACTACTTTTATCCAATACACAATTTTTAAACCTTTGTAAATTGAGATACATTTGTGTATTGAGGAGGGCAGCAAATGTAATGCCAAATCTATACAAAGATGTCGTTTTACATGTCAATAAAGTCACAATTTCAAACTGTGAACTGAGCAAAATCTTCGGTTCACACACTGATCCTTTCATTTTTCTACTCGGTTTAAGGTATTTGGTTTCTCTGAACCATGTACTGAATTTTTTAAAAGTTACTTTAGATGTGGTAGCATGAAATTTTCCCTTTATTTGAACTAGGAGACCCAAAACTGTTCCAGCATGGCAATGCCCCTCTGCACAAAGCCAGATCAATGCTGATATACGGTTGCGTCTCAATAAATTTCAATGCCATGAAAAAGTTTGGCTATTTCAATAATTCAACTCAAATTGTGAAACGCGTGTATGAAATAAATTCAATGCTCACAGACTGATGTAGTTTAAGTCTTTGGTACTTTTAATTGTGATCATTTTGGTTCACATTTAACAAAAACCTACTAATTCACTCAACAAATTCAAATATGTTTTCATGCCAGTCAGCTAATCAACTCAAAACACCTGCAAAGGTTTCCTGAGGCTTCAAAATGGTCTCTCAGTTTGGTTCACTAGTTAATTGGTGGGTTTTTGTTCAACGTGAGCCAAAATCACAATTAAAAGAACCAAAGACTTGAACTACTTTAGTCTGTGAGCAGTGTATTTATTTAATACACGAGTTTCACAATTTGAGTTGAATTACTGAAATAACCGAACTTTTTCATGGCATTCTAATTTATTGAGATGAATCTATTTCCAAAATCCAAAATCAAGTGGAACATCTGTTCCAGGAGAGGAGTTTCTATAACAGCAAATGTGGAGTAAATGTGGAATTAAAAAAAAAAGCACATTCCAATCTTTGATCAGGTGTCCACAAACCTTTGTCAGTATAGTGTATGTGTTAACCTGTCAACCTTAACTATTACTATAAAGTGTGCATTGCAGGTAGAATCATTTTGATGATGATGTATTGAAGAAAATGATGACGGAATTGATATAAATAGCCTAAGTGTAGAAGCTGGAAACTTCAAGTTCTTCTCTGATTGTTTTGACGTGCTACTAAAATTCAACCAAATGTGACAAAAGTCTTTAGGATGTGATCGTTATATGAATCATGATTATACAGGTTTGATGAGAAATCAAACAGAAATGTTCCAAGAAATGTTTAAAGATTCTTTTATGACTGGAAAACACTCAAAAAAGGTTGAAAAGGAGTTATGACTTTAGTACAAAATTTGTATTACATTTATTAAAAATGTATAACAATGTCTGATATATTTTAGAAACGAGCATTATATTACAATATTGATATTACACGATCCTATTGCATTCCTTCCTCAGTCAGTACTGTAATACGTTTTTTCTGAAAACTGCTCACCATACATGAGCCTGATGTTTTCTTGCCTGGTCATTGTTTATTTAATGTTGAAACCGAGCCTGCATACTGTGAACTACAACGTCACCACTGACTTCAGGTTTGTTCTACACACAGTACAATCCTCCATGTTTGTGTAAAAAAAAACAACTCATAACTCTGTATTCAGTTCTGCTGCATCATGGCTCGCTGAGCTGCAGGTTTCAGGTGAAGAGATCGGCGTAGTCCAGAGTGCCGGGTTTCTGTCCGCACGCATAGAGCAGCCGATCAACTTCAGAAGGTGTTAAAGGTTCATCCTGAAAGCAGATCCAGGAAAAGTTATTTAAACCTTGCTTCATGTTGACTCTTGAAAATATTATTCACTTATTAACTACATTATATGGACAAACGTTTGTGGACACCTGAGCGTAAGATTTGGGTATGTGCTTCTTGAAAATCCCATTCCACATTTTCACATTTGCTGCTATTATATCTTCCACTTTTCTGGGAAGATGTTCAACTAGATATTGGAGAGTGTTTGTGGAGATTTTAGATTACTACAGTACAAGGATGTTAGGAAAAGTCATGTACTGATGTAGTCAAGTCAAGTTTATTTCTTTAGTGCTTTTCACAACGGTCTGGTTCCTCTCAAGGTTTCTTCCTCATGACATCCAAGGGAGTTTTTCCTTGGATGTCATGAGGAAGAAACCTTGAGAGGAACCAGACTCAAAAGGGGAACCCATCCTCATTTGGGTGATATCAAGAGTGTGATTATAGTCTTTAAAACAATACAGAACACTGGAGAGTAAAAACTAACATAAGCACTGGAATGTAAGATTATGATTAATGTTCTTTCTGCAGTCTTATACAGTCATTTGTGGTTATGGAACCAGAAGCTACTGAGCAACTCATAAGATAGCTCAGCTATTGGTTGAAAAACCCAGGTGTCCCAATACTTTTGTCTATATTGTGTATACAGGGCTATGAGTTTATCTTTAAAGAATACATCTTGATGTGTGCTGTTTACACCACAATTCATTTATTATGTCTGTTCATGGTTTTGCTAATGTGATGAAACAAAAAACAGTGGGAAAACAGTATGCAATTTCATGAACAACAACATAAACAATTGTGTAAACGTGAAGGCAAATGGCAAATTTCAGGAATTTAATTGCAATAAATTTGATCAAAATTCCAAGTTTTAGAAGAAGAAGTGTATTAAATTGATATCAGGATGCAATTCGTTGAACTAAACTCATCGACCTGTTACCTTATGGTATTCCACCAGCTCTCCCAGAGACGCAAACTTGATCTGGTCTCCTAGCAGCATGTAGCAGTTGTCCGTAGCATCGATGAGGAGGTGTTTGAATCCGTCTGGGCTTTGGTAAGACAAAACATATCCGAAAATCTTATCGCTAACACGGACCAAGAAAGTTCCAGGACTGCCCTTGCTCAGCAAATCCTCAGCCTCCTGACGGGAGATTATACCTGGAGGAGATAAAGGCAACACACTAAGTTCAGTTCTGCCTTTTTATCACTTTTCAAAAGACATGAAAAAAATGTTGAACTCCAATTTAAAATCCAACATCAGATCAAATCTTTAATAAATTTGTTTTGGCTCAGACACAAAATCTGATATCAGAAGGTTACAGGGGGCTACAGTGGTTAAGGCTTTGGGTTACTGATCACAAGGTAGGGGGTTCAAGCCTTGGTATCGCCAAGTTGCCACTCTTGGGGCCCTTGAACAAGGCCCTTAACAATATTTGATCTCAGGGTGCTGTAAAATAGCTGACAATGCGCTCTCACTCCATCTTCCTGACGTCACTAGGATATGCGAAGAAAATATTTCATGAAAATTTGAAAGTCATCTCCTTTTCAAACTTTTGTCTTCTAGCCAGCGCTACAGAGCACCAAACACCAGGACGGCCAGGCACGAGAAAAGTTTCTTTCCTCAAGCATTCTACCTCATGAACTCTTAAATTCTCTCACCATTGAGAGTATTAAGGATTATTTAAATATTTTACCTCATGAGCTCTTAAATTCTCTCACCACTGAGAGTACTTAAGAGTATTTCACCATTCTACCTCATGCACTCTTAAATACTCTCACCATTCTTCTTCTTCTTTTAGCTGCTCCCATTAGAGGGCGCCACAGCACAAAACACCTACATGTTTTCCCTCACCACATCCATCAACCTCCTCTTCCATCTGAACATGACCAAACCATCTCAATCTAACATCTTCAAAACGTCCTACATGCGCTGTCCCTCTAATAAACTCGTTTCAAATCCTGTCCATCGTCGTCACCCCCAATGAAAATCTCGGCATCTTCAGCTCTGCTACCTCCAGCTCCACCTTCTGTCTTTTACTCAATGTCTCTAAACCATAAAACATCCCAGGTCTCCCCACAGTCCTATAAACATTTCCTTTCCCTCTCGCAGATACTCTTCTATCACAAATCACTCCTGCTATCACTCTTCTCCACCTGCACTCTTTTCTTCACTTCTTGAACACATCCTCAGAGTTGATCCCAGATACTTATACTCATTCACCTTCACCACCTTGACTCCTTGCAACCACACAAATCCAATGCCCTCCCTCTCATTCTCTCATTCGTCCACATATACGCATTCCCCTTCTCTCCAGCACGCACCTCCACCTCTCCAGGCTCATCTCAATCACCGCAAATCACAAGATCAAAACCCTTTCTGAATAAGTTTCCTGGGTTCCACAGCATTAAAATGTAACTATATACAAATAGAGGTTTGGGACACTTGTTGTATAAGAGTTGAATAAAACTCATTATGGTGTGGAATCATAAGTGGTGTGACTTGTGATACAGGGAAAGATTTTTTTTTTTTGCTTACACTCTAACAGCATTAACATCGAATAAGACAGATTTCTAAAGTTAATTAAGTTAATATCCGAATCTTCAGTACTGCTGATGGTTCATTTGCATAGTTTGTTTTTCGGCAGTCTAATCTAGAGTCTAATCCAAGTTTTCTTATGAAATATTTAAATATTAAAATAAAAAAGTTGCCATGGTATCCCTCAATTGTGAATTAATATCATTAATAAATAAATAAATAAGTATAAAATGCACATAAAACACTTTATAGTCTCTGCAGGACTTTGCACACATAGACCCGTTTACAAGCACGTAAAAAAAGACGAATTGTTTATGTATATTTGGACGTATAGCTGCATATTAATAAAATTCACTGTTTACATTAGAATATTCATTCAGATGTTAACAAGATATATATAAATATATATACCCAATGATGGCAAGTACACTGCTGTTACCTTCATAAAAATCTGTTTCTATATTACACTGACTGCTGATATTTTTATACAAAATATTTACATTGCATTGACCATGTAAACACTCGACGAGAGAAGAGAAACGGTATTTCGATTCATCTGCATGTCTGCGCATATGGTAGCATTGACAAATTAAAAACCGTGAAACATGACTTCGTAAACTGTTAAATGAATGCAGTCACTTCCAGTAAAAAAAAAAAAAATTCAAAAAGTTGAATTAATGGTATAAACAGTATTATATAAACATACAAAGAATCCCATTTATAATATAATAGAGATCAATGCCTAATCCAGCTATTCAAACTAGACACAATACAGCCATATGCTTGTACTATCAGTGACCTCTAATGAAACAGGAAGCTGCTCCTTATTTTTTTTTCCAAAATTTCTCAAATTCAGATTCACTTCTCGACTTTTTTTCTACTAATCTTTACTTTTCATTTCAATTTACATTTCTTGCAGCGTCAAAATAAAACACTTTATATTAAATATTTAATTACAAAACGATGATCTGAATTAGTCCTTTTTTTTCCCTCCCTTTTCTCATATCAGGCTTAATCAAAAGTCAAAAGCTTTGGTCCCCGGGCCCCAGTTCGTTCATCTCTGGTCTAATGTGAATGAAACGTTAATTTACCATGGAACCAGGGAGCGATGCGGCTGTTGTCGTCTTGGAAACAAACTCTGAGAGCCAGTTGTTCTTGTCTGAACCAATGGATAATGTCCTTCCGGCCGGTCGATGACAATGAACGGCGTAAGCCGGAGCCTCTGTTATTCATAACAGGAAGAAATGATCATGTATTAAAAATAAATACGCTTTATAAAGGCTTCTTCAGAGACTGTTAGGGTATAGATTACAAAATTCTGAATGTCAACAGGCTAAGGGAATTTTAAATAAATAATCGGGATCAGGCCTATCAATCTTTCATATGGCCTATTAAAACTAGAATAGAAAAGATAGAATTACTTGTGTCTGGAAAGAAAAAAATCTATTTTTAGACCTGTAAACAATAATGCCATTATGCATGTCTACTAACAGACGAGCACTGAAATGGTTCCAGAATAACTCAATAGATGAACACTGGATTGATTTTGCACTATATCAACCACAGTAACCTGTTTAGACCTGTGAAGAGGCTCGTTGGTGAGAGTGAGGTTTCTAGGTTTGGGTCTAGGTGGAAGAGCTGGTTTCTCTCCTCCAAAGGCCTTGGTCATGGCTGCCACTCGACCTCTCTCCAGTGCCTTTATAGAACGCCTGCGATGGTCCTCCCTCGTCTGCTTCGCCAGAGAACGTCTCCGCTGATCAGCTGCTTTAGATTTCCGCACTAAACACACATGAAAGTATAGACATACAGTATTTCAGTATATGGTTCACAATGAAGTTTTCATTATGATGATTATTTGGCATTTGACATTAGGTTTGGTTGTAACCAATGCAGAAGGCATGACTGATTTTTAATACAGAACCAGGACTTTTTCTTGATCAAAAGCAAACCAAAAGTGGCCTATCTGCTCACATGAATCCTGCCAGGCTTTCTCCTCTTTGTCTGGGCCTTTTGGTCGTCTCTGTACTTCCTTCAGATTCATATAAATCTGCTGCGCCCTTTCCTCCTCAAGCCTCCTGACCTCCTCTTCGGCTTTTCGTCGTTCTTCCTCCTCCCGCCTCTGAACACAAATAAGAGACGGAGTACTTTATTACAATGAGGACAAGAACTACCATGAAAAAAAGAAAATTGGCGACTTGCAGCAGAACAGAAGAAGCCTGAAATGTGGGAACAGAATGTGTTTATCAGTGGTGGACACAAACCATGTAGTTGAGTTAAAGTAGAAAAAAAAAATATGACTCCAGTAAAAGTAAAAATGCTCCCTTAAAACTTACACTTGAGCAAAAGTACTTAAAAGTATTTGTCTTCAAATGTACTTAAGTATCCAAAGTACTATGATTTATTACGGCTATAATGTTCATATTATAATTTTTGTCACAAGACTCTTTGTTTAATCAACTCAGTTAATGTGAAAAGACTCGAATGTGACTCTCAGCACACTGATCTATTAATAGAATGATATTAATGACTCAAACGCTGATTGATTTCTATTAAAATGATCATGAGCCCAAAATCTTCTTTTCAACTACTTCAAAAAATGGTGTAAATAAAACCACGTATGTTGTGGCGAATTCGAGTCTGGAGTTTCTTCATCGTTTATTCCTCTCTAAATGTTCTGCAGCTGTTATACTGATGCTGAACTGTATGTTGGTGATCAGTAGATACACAAGATCCAATCAAAACAAGTTGAAATCGGAATAAAATAAAAAGGAACGACTGATTGTGCAGAATGCAGTTGAGTAAAAAGTTAAATATTTCATTCAAAAATTAAACTAAAAGTCTAAACTATAAGTAAGAAAGAAAATAAAGTGCTGGTTCTGCTTGCTGGATTTTTTTTTTTCTTTTAAAGATCATAACTATCTGTAACAAACCAGCTTTCCAGTTGTTTTTGAACATATTACAAATCTGGAGTAACTGGTTCAGTAAGCCAAAGCACAAAAAAAAAACTAATTAAAGGTGTAAAAGCCAAAACCTTGACTAGTTTTACTTGTATTATTCACTTTACCTTCAAATCTTCTTGCCGGCTCTTCTCCAGGGCAGCTGCCTTTCGAGCTTCTTCCTGCCTGGCAGCTTCTTCCTTCTCCACATACAACCCAGAGAAACGCTTTTCTAGTTCGGCTTCTTTCTTTGCCCTGCACATAACCACGAACCCCAGGTCAAACACAATACATCACAATATTTCAACAGTCACTGCAGAATGGCTGTAATAATGTCTTTGTTAAGAGAAAACAAACACAAATCAATCCTGTTTGCACACGCTGGACATAAAAGAAAGTTTTTTTTTGTGGACTTTCACGTCTCGCATGGCTTTTATTGCACAAAACACTGCAAGTTTGGGTTTGTTGTTCCAAAGAAAACATAATAAATATGTGTCATTGAGCATGAATGGTCTCTGTAGTTGTCTAAAATGAACTGAATTGAATTCATATTTAAATTTATATATACATACACTATATTTCCACTGGGCCACCTGGTCATAAATATGATTTTTTGAGCATCACATTCCACATTTAGTCCCAGTTTGCTCTTAAAATTCCCTCCACTCTTCTGGGAAGATGTTGCACTAGATTTTGGAGTGTGCTTATGGATTTTTGTGTTCATCAGACACAAGGGTGTTATGAAAGGCAGGTACTGATGTAGGTGAGGAGACCTGGGGTGTAGTCAGCATTCACATTCATCCCAAAGGTGTTCAGTAGGGATGAGATCAGAGCTCTATAGCAGCAAGATCTTCCTCTCCAAAGCATGTAAACCTTGATCTTCAAAATCTTTAAGGAGCTCACTTTGTGCACAGGGGCATCGCCATGCTGGAACAGGTTTGGGTTTCCAAGTTCAAGTGAATGCAAAATTTTATTATAGCGCCATCTAAAGACGTCCTGTACAATTGAGTGCCTCCAGTTTTGTGGTAACAGTTTGGAAAAGAACCGCATATTGCAGAAAAGGTCAGGTGTCCCAATACTTTTGGAAATATAGTGTTGATATTCATTTATTTATTTTTGGATTTTGGAACCTCTTGGGAGTTTCACATAAAACAGCCTCTAGGGCTTGGTGTGGAAAAAAGAACAGAAATCTCAGGCTATTAGAAGCACAGAATAACCAAAACTGGACATAGAGGGAAAAAATGGGTATACATTTAGTATTTAAAGTAATAAACAACAACAACAACAAAATGCATATTTTTCAGCTCATAAATTATTTAAACAAACAAGGATCAGTAAGTAAGTTAACTTTTAAAGAATAAATGATTGCAGGATGAACTTAGAAAATGAGCAAATAATTAATCAACTATAAAAAACATATATTGATGTATATATTGTCAAAAGTATGTGGACACCTGACCGTTAGATTTGCATGTGCCACATCCCATTTCCCATTTTGTCCCCATTTGCTGTTACAGTATAATAACCTCCACTCTTCTGGAATAATCTTCCCTTAGATTTTTGTGGCGATTTTGTGCTCATGCAGCTACAAGGGTGTTAGGAAAGTCAGGTACTGATATCGGTGAGGTGAGGAGGCCTGGGGGTGCAGTCAGCATTCCAATTTATTGTTCAATAGGGTTGATGTTAGAGCTCTCTAGCAGGCCTTTCAAGATCTTCCACTCCAACCCATAATCTTCACAGAGCTGGCTTTGTGCACTCGTGCATTGTCATGCTGGAACAGGTTTGAGTCTCTTAATTAAAGTGAAGGGAACATTTTATGCTGCCATATCCAAGCACATCCTATACAATTCTTATGCTAACAGTTTGAGAAAGGATCACATATGGCTGGATAATTCATGTGTCCCAACACTTTTAGAATTCGATTAGTAAGTATATAAATATTGAAGTTAAAACCTGGCGTCCACAGCAAACCGTAGTGCTCTAAAAAGTATCCTGTGTCAACATTCTGTGCTGCTCAAGAGAATTAGGAAAATCTTTCAAGGACAATTAATGACTAACTGCTAACCTACACAGAAGGTCATGTGAAAGCTGGAGCTAGAGTTCACCTCTGCACTGGCAGGAGATTTTTTTTCATTTGAGAAATCTTACCTAGATTAGATAAGCGGATAAGAGTAGTTTGCTTTGGAGGTTTTAGGAGGAGTTCAGGAGCTGCCTGCATTGCAGCCTTAGAGAGTGACTCATGAATGTACCAATGATATGGCAATAATGGCAATAATTAACAGCTTCATGGATACAAATAGTGCAAAATTGATTTAAGGTCCTACTCTATAACTATGTATAGTGATATAAATATGGGTCATATTTCATCTAAGTATATTTCACAACACTCCAGCAATAAAATGTCTCGCAGTAAAAAGGAACATATTTATTGGATGTATAATGGCATCTAAAATCTGAACCATTTCCTAAACACTGTAATGAGAGCTACAATAAAATGTAACACTGAAGACTCGAGAAAGGGTCATGAGTTGATGTTGCCTTTGTACAGTACCAACTTCCTTGTAACTGAAAAGTGAGTCTGGATTTAATATTCTACCTGTTTTCTGTGCCTAGAAACAAGTCATATGGGAAATTCCAGTAAACTTCTAGTGAAGGAAAATAAACAAACACACATACACACACACACACACACACACACCTGAGTTGCTCTGTCTCCTTCTGGGCCTGCAGTGCCGCCCTCTCAGTCATGACCTCATCACAGATCTGGTCGTAAGTTTTATCATCAGGATGCTCTCCCATCACCCACACCCACACGTCATTGTCTGATGCCTTCCGCCATGACACAGTCTTCACTGAGACTGAAGGCAATCACACACACATAAAAAAAAAACATTAAAAAATACTCTAGCATTTTTCATACTACAATCCATTGATGACATCTTATTTAAGTGTACCTCAAATTTTTCTCTATACTGAGTTTTATCTACATGTTTAACACTGCAGGAACACAGTATAACATATTTCCAGGAACATACACTGTTCCCCTGGTGTTTTTGAGCTCAACAAGCCAAAAATCCATACCAATAGTTTTTCCGGGTTGTGTTATACAGTGCAAGAGCACCCTTAGAGGCGAATTGCTGACACCACAAGTTGTTTATTTCATGTATCTTTATTCATTTTGGAAGAAACTGTTTTTACTTTTTTTTTTTTTTTTTATTAAAATTTTACTTTTCATTTCTGTTTGAATGCATGCCTTTTATTTTCCTTAATATTTATAAATATATGATCAATATATTCCTATTTATTTCATTTAGCACATTTTCATGATTCAGTACTGGTTTTTTTTTTTTTGTTGTTGTTTTTTGTAAACTAATTTCTGTACTATTTTACATAAAGTGTTATGTTTGTTATCAGTTTGATTAATCGGTTATCGGCAAATACGATCCGATCTAGCTATTGGTAAAATCGGTCAAACTCTATTTAATTCCTTATATTCCACAAAGTTTCGCCACTGATATTAAACCTGTCATTTGTTTTCTGACCAATCAAATCCAAAAATTCCACGAGCTGTAGTATAAATGATAAGGTGTCCTTATAAATGAGTCGTCTTCATCTTCGGCAGCAGTTATGCAATGCTTGTCTGACAATATTTCTTGCAGTTTCTCTGAACTATAGCTTCAGTAGTAAAAATAATAATAGGTCAAATTTTTTTTGTCCTGAATTGTTAGAGTAAGTCTCCGATCTCATCCTGATCTTTAAAAGTTGTGCTGAATAAGGACATGTCTGTCTCAGGCTGAAAAGTCTTCCAATCGGTCTCATTGCAGATCTAAAATACGTCCACAATATTACCTTTTTTGGGCTTCTCGATTTTAGTTCCCTCCTTCTCGAGCTGTGCTTCTCTCTCTTTCCACCTGCGGACCTGTTCTTCTCTCATTTTGATGAAGAGAACCTGCTTCTGCTCTTCGTTGAGCTCGGAGAGCAGCTCCGGCTCGATGTACATGTTTTTTAGAATCTGTTGCAGCATGATTGTCCTCCTGTGTCCTTCGTCTTAAGAAGAAATTTTCTTCATGCGTACAGTCTAGAAAAATCCAACGTTTCAGAAGTTCAGAGGTGCAGGCTGAGAGATTCCTTACTGTGTAATCCCAAACAACTGCAATCAAAAAAAAAAAAAAAAGAGAACACCATAAGCTATGAAATAAAATTCATGTACTTACTACTTATCAGCAGGTCACTGCACACACCTGTCTTATTTCTCCTGCACAGTGAAGGGAGTTATTTTGCTGGTCAGGCTCATGCGCTGGAGTCAAGTCTTATCTACATGTACTTCCTCATTCCAGTGTGCGTGGTCAAAAGCATGTTGTGGGAGTTCTGAACTTCTACACCAGTGTAGAAGAGCAGCATTTTTTTTTTTAAAATGCCTGCCTATTTTGTTTGGCTTTTTTTTTTCCCAGTTTCATTTATTCTTTCATTTTCATCTCAGATGGAATGGTATAAAGTCTAAAGCTATCCTGAATTAGATGCCAGTTTTTACAGATGAAGATGAAGATTTTAAATCAATGTCAACCCAGTGTACATTACTGTGTATCATATTTTTTTGTGCACCTCTAACACACATATTTACAACTAGAAACCATACAAGAGTAGCGAGTCCACATTACCGGTGTGTTTCTGGAAAACTGGAGAAGACCCAGGAAGCATGTGAAACTCCATACAGACAATAATCTGAGTTCAGGATGGAACCCAAGACTAATACTAATACTACTACTACTACTACTACTACTAATAATAATAATAATAATAATAATAATAATAATAATGATGATAATAATAATAACCTATAGGCACAAAAGATATTTTGAAAAGAAACCAGCAGCCCCAATAGACACAAACACACACTTACCTTATTGAAAGCATGTCAGTAAAACCACATGCTGTAAAGATGTAGAGATTTCTGACAGAAACAGGAGCCTACAAACAGGAAAACTTCCTGCTATGGATCTTCTCTATTCATTTAATGTTGACAACAGTAACACTGTAAGAGTTGCCTGAAGGTGTGTTCAGTTCCTCAGAAAAAAAAAAAGGTTTCCACCCATATATAAATAACCAGCTACTCTTTTATGGGCATCAAGAGCACAGCGCCCCCTATGGATAAGTAGTTCACTTTGCCTGAATCTCATTCACTGTGTATTCACATGTACATGTACAAACCTAATTGCAAAAAAGTTGGGACAATGTGTTGAATGTAAATAAAAACAGAATGCAATGATTTTCAAATCTTATCAATTCTATCTATTTACAATAAAAGCAAAAAAAATATATATCAAATGTTAAAACTGAGAATATATACAATTAAAACAATGCAATTAAATCTTCAGCTTCAAGGCTCTGAACCTCTGAACTCATCCAGCAGACAGGATCACTGCGTTCACCAGAACGATCGAGATGTTGGGCAGAAGCCTCGATCAAGAAAATATTGATGTTCTTTGAGAATCTACTGTAAGTGAAGTTGCTGAATCCAGTGATTCTCGAGCCAACAGAGTGTTCCCATGTATGGATCCGTTCAATGCAGCAGGTTAGAATATTTTTATGAGTTTTTAGTATTTAAAATGAAAATTATTTCACTTTTATCTGCAGCACCTGCCTATTTCAGCACTCCTGAAGAGGACCAGTTCATTCAGATGACCTCTGACTCCACCCTGAGACTGAGGATTACAAGTCGGACACTGAGCGTTCTTCTTTCTTTTGCCACATCTTATCTCTGTCAGATGGTTTCAGCTGTTGCTTCACTGAAAACAATGCGCAGATCTGAGCTCAATATTAAACATGACTTGGGAGTGGCCGTATCAAGCCTGTAACCAGGTTTTGAAAAGATGTGCATTTCAGTCATTTCAGTCACTAATGCAGCGATAAGACTCACATTTTCGACTTTTTGTTCTTTTTGTTCTTGACTCGTTCATTGTTTTTGCCAAATGCACTTTTTTTGCATAGATTGCAAAGTGATAGTAAGGCAAAGTGATGACACCACTACATTCTTATTTTCTCAAATGTTGATGGTACATTTTTAAATTTGATGTATTTCATTACCATTTTTGGGGGGTGACGAAGGAGAGGTGGGTTTTGAAAATCGAATCCCCTCTAAAGTTTACCGTCATCAATTCCAACTTTGTATACAGGCTCCTTGTAAACATTTATTGCTTTATATTACAAATTGTACCCAGATTTGCAGCTATTATACTTAGACTATATATTGTATGACTATAAAAGCTATACCGATTGTTAAAACACTGCCTTTCTGCAGAAGAAACAAAAAAGTAGACAGATTCTTGCTGCCCAAATTCACATTTTTACTTCAGAGCAAGACCTTCAAGAAGATGGAAAGCTTTTACTTAGATAAAAAACCAACAATATTATTATTATTATTATTATTATTATTATTATTATTATTATAATTAGTAGAAGAAGAAGAAGAAAAAACAAAAACAACTCTAGGGTTTGATCCTTGGCTTAATCATCTGTTTGATCCATATCCATAGGTTCTCTCTTGGTTCTCTGGTTTCTTAAAAACATGAAAATATTATTTTGAGATATAATCGTCCCTAGGTGTAAATGAAAGAAAGTAAGAGGCTTTTACTTGTCACATATACGTCACAGTGCATCGAAAGTCTTTTGTCATATATTCCAGGTTGTTAGGAAGTTCAGGGTCAACCAAGATACACCCCTGGAGCAAAGTTATGGGCAGTGGAGCAGTGGAAGCCTAGCACACCTGCATATATATCATATATATATATATATATATATATATATATATATATATATATATATATATATATATATATATATATATATATATAAAAAACCAAAACTGTAATTATCAGTTATGCTTTTATCAGTAGCACACATCTGAAAACACGGGCATGTTTACATATCTAACACCAGCAACACTGTCCATGAACAGAGTTTGCAAATTTGAGCATTCCAGAGAAGACAGCAGCTGAACAGAGCTCATGTGAATGACACTGCAGAACATTCCTGTAGCACAGCACAGAAAAGAAATAGTCTAACAATGACGTCTGTCCTGTAATGCGGTTTGGTGAGTTTCAAGTGTGTGTGTATGTGTGTGTGTGTGCGTGTGTGTGTGTGTCTATCAACACGTTTTTTCTTACTTCTCGTTGTTTTATTTTTATAAATCATGTATAACAGGAACATCAGACGAGCATACAGATCGTTTCTGGTTTTCACAAGAACACCAGGTGGCACTTGTATTGCACTTTTCCAGAAAATTAAAAGCATATGAAAGTCTGAGAGAGTTTGTGCAGCTTTAAAATGATATCACATGGTTTAAATCACTCAAATCCAACCAGAAATGGCCTATTTCATGACTATCGTGATTATTCAAGCATCCTGTGTGACTGAAAGTAAAAGCCTACAGCTAAAAGAAGTGACATCATTAATGCATTCTCTTTAACCCTTCAACCCACAGTTCCTTTGCCAGCTTTAGAAGTCATTGATATTCAGTTAAAGCATGAAATGTCCCCATTTTTTCTCTCTTCTTTTTTCCCCCCAGAACATTTAATCCTTTGTACCTTTGTACCCCCTGTTCCCTTTTGTTTGCACTTTCTGGACTCTGACTCGAGAGGCTTGTTGATTCAGTTTTGGGCAAACAATGCTTTAAAATCACTTCATGTTTTCACTTTCTTTTCAATTTTCTCTCTATTCCTGTGTGTATTCTGATATCTTTTTTTTTTCTGATTGCAGACGATTATCAGAGCCACGATGACCGAGATGAGTGTCCAGATGAGGTAATTTAATGGACGTTTTATATTCTACTCAATGAAACAGTGTACACAGGATTACTAATTGAGGCATGGAACCTGTTCAGAATCCGTAAAGGTTTTTTATAAGTTGTTCTAAATAAGTGGCTTTATGTGTCGTTTTTTTAACAGGGAGAATAAAACAGTGCACCTGGCACCATAAATGACGTATTTTCTCATTCGTTTGCATTTGGACATGTGCACAAGACAATTAGATTTCTGGTTTTTTTTTTGTGGCACAAAATCAGACTAGTAAAAAAAAAAAAAGAAGCTTTGATAGAACAGTGACTGCAGAAGTTACATAACAGTACGTAATATAACATATATAAAAGTACTAGTCTTATTTGTACCCAGAATCTTTGTGGTATATTTCATACATATATTTATATATACCACTGCTGCTACGGAAATATGACGTATCAAAACACTATAGTGGCCGAGGCGTGTAATGAGTCACATAGAAAATAGATTAACATGGCAGAGGTAGAGCTGCATCTTTCTGCAGCTGCAACAGGAAACGAATGTCTGGTTTTATTTAATCTTCGTTTTGTTGGACTTCACCTGTTTGTGAAAGGGCCATGCGTTAGAAGGCACTTAATTAAATTGAAGATTTGTTGTCTGTCTGAACCAAAGAAATAAAAGTGAACTATTTGCACCATATAAATTTAATAGAATCATATTTTTTTCCATTGCATCGTATTGCACTGAATCGCATTGTGTTGAATCGGATCGCACCGCATCGCTATAAGGGTGAATCGTATCGCACCGCGTCGGGAGCTGCTTCATTTGTATCTTTAATGGATCGTATCGTTGGCTGTACATCATGATGAGAATCGAATCAGCCTCAGTGAGGGTGTGGCAGCCTGGGAAAAGGCAGTGTATTTTGCTGAATATTGTTTAGCATGGCTATTTTGAGAAAACATGTAGTCTATCAGTAAGCAGTTTATCCCTGTCAGGATCACAGTTGATCCAGAGCCTGTTCAGGGAACAGTGGTTGTGAGGTAGGGATAAGGCTTGGATCCACACTGGGGTAGAAAAACCTTATCAAATGTACTGAATGTGTACTTCGGGTTCCATGTGAAAAAACTGAGTAACATCAACACATTTTGTTTGTCCAAAGAAAAGGACACCAGTCCATCACAGGACACCATACACACATATTCACACACTATCAAAGACAGTATACTTACCAGCTTGTTTGCATGAGGTAAGTGAAGAGAAGGACCACATGAATAAACCGAGCTCAGGATTAAACTCATGGAAGTGTAGTATGTTTCTCCATGCCTCCCAGTTACGCTTTTGTAAGGTTCTCATTCTAAACTTGACTTGGTACTTGGTATATGTTCAGTAAGGGGCCTGATAAAGAAATGCAGTTGTAAGTACAATTAGTTGGTCTAAAGGTGTTTGAAACCTTGTGTGATTCCCCCCCATAGTGAATATCAAACTTCTTTTTGGAGAACCTTGTACATAAAGAAAACATTTACATAAAGAAAAGAATAATTTTTTTTTCCAGATTTCATTTAAACATCTAGATGGGAATATTTCTCGCAGTATTAGCATGTTCTAAATGAAATCTCACACAGATGTTGGATGTGAAAGAATAACTTCATAATCACATCAGTGCATCGGCATAAAAGTGTGCATAGGATACAAGTAGGCATTTGTAACACAATGAATCTTTTTTAACATATTCACATACCGGTGAATCTCCTTTATATGTCTCTTTAATATATTATTGTTGGCCGTGCATCAAGATGCGAATCACATCGGCCTCGGTTATGGAGACGCACATCCCTTCTCCATACACAATATGATACTGAAGTAAGTCACTTCACTGCTACACAAAACCTGTAACCTGAGTTGTAATCCTGAGCTTGATAGAGAGATTGGGGCTTTGTTTTAACCAAAATGCATGATCAAATAATCAGAACTAATTGGATTATGGTAAGCTAAAAGTGAGTGATCTATTCATTAAGATACCACCTGTGGATACAAGTCTAATCGGTTCGGCTTGTGAACAAAATGTAATGCAAATGCTTTTTACATCATTATTATCATAAACAGTGAATAGCTTTTACAAATTCTGTACACATGAAAGTACATAAAAGTTTGAAATGCTTTCACTGCCTTCTAAAAAGACATTAAACAGAGGAAATGTAGCCAAACGCAACTCATTGCATCGCTGAATATTTCACCCACGATGTTAGTGTGAGGCGAGAAAAGTGAAATGAAGAAATATTTGAGTTTAAAGGCTGATGTGAAAGTAACCGACAATACTGCTGTGTTTGCATTAGTATATTCAGAGAGGCCTTTCATTGGGACTGGAATGAAATCTTTAATTGGGATTTTGCCTTTTTTCACTCGCACATGCTAAGAAAAGTCTGATAGATCTGAAGATCTGAAGACGCTTCATATTGCTATATATAGCAAGAAATTTCAGAATGTGACTACGTGAAGGGTTTTTGCAGGACTCTATGGTACATCGCTCAGAAGATCAAAAAACAATCTCAGGACCACACACTGATTGTGTCGATCTTTTTTGCCAGCCTTCACAGACACTCGGCCAAGACGCCAACATCTGCTCGGGAGGGAAAAGGATCCACAGACAGTCTCGTTAATTCGCTGTTTGTGTACAAAACCTGGAGTTTAGAACGATCCTGGGCATTAACTCAAAGGCAGTAATTATTTCCTGCTCTGTGCTGGAGGGGAAGTCTATAATTTGTTCGTGTTTATGTGACTGCACGATCGTATCTCTACGGAGCTTCATCTCGTAGTGCTTGCTGTATCAGGGGTGTGGCCCATGTTGGTGCACTGCTGTGCCCAAGAGACCAGTGGTTTCAGAAAGTTTATACTGCAGATGTAACTCACAAGAGAGAGAGCTGAATGTTTTTTTTATTTTCTTCAAGTTTACTGGTTTGGTACTTGTATTGTGTAATCTGGGAGGTGTTTTAGGATAGTCTGAGCTCATCATGGATGTTCTCCATTTTGGTTAGGAGCACTTGGCACGTTCTGTTCACAGCTGGGCTTAAAGATTTTGTGGAGCTGGATTCAGGTTTTTGCTTTCCTATCGTTCTTGTATAATAAAGTGCTCCAATAGCATTTAATGTAATATTGTAATGACAATAACTTGCATACTTCTATTATCCATTCACTTAGTGTGTGAGAATGATAGATAGACATGAAGAGAGAGAGAAAGTGAAAGGTTTATGACTAATTCTTTCCTTTAACTTGCACTCAGCTCCTTTTAGAGTGACCTTTTTAGGGCCATTCTTTAGATTTGTGAACACTATTTAAAGTTATGTTCAATATTTATCTGCCTCTATTCAGATTTAGGCTAGGTTCCTTTAAAAAAATATGATGGCCCATAACCATGTTAAATGCCTCGAGCCGAGTTTATTTTGGATGCAATGCAGAGCATTAGATCACAATTCATGATTCATGTGTCCTGCAGGTGCAGGGTATTGAATGTGGTCTCCAAATGACATATTACATCCCATTACAACGTTCCTTTTATAAATCAACATTTACGCATAGACCTTTATGTATATATAACAACAGACTTTTTATTCCATCAAAGCTTGAGGACTGAAAAAACCATGCTTGGGTGTCACCTTTATCTTTTTTTTTATTATTATTATTATTCCATTTGGCTTTATGCGGTTCTTTTCTGAATGCCTCTCTGTTATGTCTCAGGATCTGAGTAATCTCCAGTGTTTATATAAGCACAAGCGAGCATATCAAGAGCGGCCTGAGATCAGAGAGCATTAGGGCGTATAAGTGCCCGGGTCAAGCGTTTGGAGAGGAGGTCGGGTCTATTGACATAACTTGGTGGTGTAAAGCCTGTGCTGTGTGACGAGTTGAGGGCGGAGGATAAGGCCTTCCTGTGTGTCATGCTCTCTCTCACCCTGAGGGGCAGTAAATGGGGCCTCTGTTTGCCTGACTGCTCATGTGCATGTCCGTCGGTTCTCTGTTAATACTCTGAGAGACTAGTTTCACAGGAAGCTGCTATTTCTGGTGCGCGATCCAAAAGATACAGTAGAAATAGCAGTGTGTTGGCTTTAATATAAAAAAAAAAACTAATTGGATCGTGTTACAAATAGTGCAGGGAGTTTTTTTTTGTTTTTTAAAACAAAGTTTGTTTCCAACTTTTAAATACTTATATTTTAACAGATTTGATCCGAAAAATTTGACTGAGCTTTTAATTAGCTGTTAAAGAAAACCTTCAAATGTAAGCTATATGGTTATACACCGATCAGGCAATAACATTATGAGGTAAAGTAAAGAACACTGATGATCTCTTCATCATGGCACCTGTTCGTGGGTGGATTTATTTATTAGGCAGCAAGTGAACATTTTGTCCTCAAAGTTGATGTTAGAAACATGAAAAATGGGCACGTGTAAGGATATGAGCGAGTTTGGCCACTCGCGACTGGGTCAGAGCGTCTCCAAAACTGCAGCTCTTGTGGGATGTTCCTGGTCTGCACTTTTCAGAATCTTTCAAAAGTGCTCAAAGCAAGGAGCAGTGGTGAAATGGTGACATGTTCGTGGGCGGTCGAAGCTCACTGATGCACGTGCGGAGTGAAGGCTGGTCCGTGTAGTCCGATCCGACTGTTTTGGCAGCAAAAGGGGGACCAAGACAATATTAGGCAGGTGGTCATAATGTTACACCTGATCGGTGTATTTAAATACTTATGATGTACTCGGTGATTTGTTGGTTTCTGCTGTATTATAATTATACAGTCGGGTGTTGTGATGAAGTCATGATATAAGGCATCACAGCTGTAGGTTTTGCAGTTTAAAGAACTTTTAAAATTCTTTTAAATTTACATTATGTGGAAGATGCACACGATCCAGAGCGACTTTGTGACACAATAACATTGTAAGAAAGCAGCACTGACTGTATATGTAGATAAATACTGTACATGTATATGTTTGGTGATGAGTGTGTGTGTGTGTGTGTGTGTGTGTGTGTAGCACATAGCTCTAAAACCCTGTTGAACTCACTTCCTTTTTGTTTTAATATGAATAACCAGAATGACTTACACCATGAACCGGCATATTTATTTTGTACATTTACATTGTTCTATTCGAGAAACTCTTTCCTCATCGTTTATTTCCTGCTTTGCTAAGGGCTTCCACTAGTTCGAAGTAAAAGAGTTGTGAAAACTATAAAAGAGAAGTAAAAACATCTTGACCTTAAGCATGTGCTTGGTCACATGGATGCCTGTAAATCCTGCCTTAAAAAAAAAAAAAAAAGATATATTTAATATGCTGGTAAGCATCTTCATATCAGACATTCAATTCAGAGCGTTATTCTTGAGACAAATTTCGTCTGAGACACGGTCGGCCTCTGCACGGGCACTGAACAAAGCCCCTTTCAGACCCCACTCTGTTATGACTGGATTGTAGCCACCAACCCCCACGGCGTCGTAATTGGGCTGACCTCAGGGCCGCAGCCAACATCTGGCTCCTCCAGCGTCCATCAGAAAGGCTAAAATGATTGCTTTAATGCACTAACTGTGTATCACATTCCATTCAGCATCGGACATGATGCATTGGGCAACGTCTTTCAGTTCCTCCTTTTTTGTGTGGCCACCTTACACAACGTTTATACAAATTCAGCTTTTTGTTTCTGATTCATTTAAGGCACTTTGAGCTATATTTTAATGTTAATACCTCACAGCTCCAGGGTTCCTGGTTCAATCCCGAGCTCAGGTTGCAGTCTAATTTGTTTATGTAGGTTCTCTTATGTTCTCTGGTTTCTTCTCAAACTTCAAGAAGCATGCCTGTGGATTGGTGACTTTTAATCTTTCAATGGTGTGAATGAGTGTGTGTGTGTTTGTCGATGTTGTTCAGAAATGGACTGGTGTCCAGTCTCAGTGTTCTCTGTATAGACACTGGATTGACCACAACAAAAAATGAATGAACGAAAATAAATCAGTAAGCTCTGTAGCCTTCAGCCTATATTTAACCAGTAAATGTTCCAGCTTCTTCTTCTTCTTCTTCTTCTTCTTATGTAGTAGAAGTAGTATTTAAAGCGCAAATAATGCAAAACATTATCTGAATGCAGCCATATTATAACTGTAACCCAAATACTGTCAGGCTTCCAAACTCCCATTTTATCCAGTAAGCACACTGCAACTAATACAAAAATGTACATCAGTGCCAAAAATGTTTGGTAATGCTGGGTAAAATGTAAATAAAAACAGAATGGAATAATTTGCAAATCTCATAAAAACACATTTTATTAACAGTAGAACATAGAAAACATATAAAATGTTGAAATCGAGGAAATGCACCATTCTGAAGAAAAGTTGAATTTGAAATGCTTTGGGAGTGACGACGATGTACAGGATTAGAAATGAGTTTATTAGAGGGACAGCCCATGTAGGACGTTTTGGAGACAAGGTGAGGGAGGCGAGATTGAGATGGTTTGGACATGTGCAGAGGAGGGACATGAGTTATATCGGTAGAAGAATGCTGAGGATGGAGCCACCAGGAAGGAGGAAAAGAAGAAGGCCAAGGAGGAGGTTCATGGATGTGGTGAGGGAAGACATGCAGGTAGTTGGTGTGAAAGAGGCAGATGTAGAGGACAGGGGGGTATGGAGACGGATGATCCGCTGTGACGACCCCTAATGGGAGCAGAAAGAAGAAGAAGAAGAAGAAGAAGAAGAAGATGGCTGCAAGACACTTGAAAAAAGTTAAAGTTAGTAAAGGCCATGTTTTCCACTACCATGTTTGCCGCTTGTGTTTAGCATCTCCTCTTCTTTTAACAACGGTCTGTATAGGTCTGGAAACTGAGGACACCAGATGCTGAAGGCTTGGGGGAGATGCAGGCTTTTGAACTGATAACATGTTAGATATTACCTCTCATCTTTGAAGGATGTGGCATCCAGGTTAAATTTGATTCGTCTGACCACAGAACAGTTTTCCACTTTGGCTCAGAGGTGACTCAGACGATGGCGTTTCTGGATCGTGCTGACATGTGGCTTCTTCACATAATAGAGCTTCAACCTGCATTTGTGCTGTGGTTTCCTTTTCACAATCATATCTGTTTTTAATTCAGAGCTGCCTGAGAGTCTAAAAAAACACATATGCAATGTTGATTGTTGCCCTTGTTCCCTTTACACAGAGATTTCTCAAAGTTCTTAGAATCTTTTTATGATATTATGTACTGTAGATGATGAGATATTCAGTCTTTACAAACTGATGTTGAAAAACATTGTTCTGCAATCGATCTATTTTTTTTGTTTTTATTTATCATGCTAATTTTTTGATGCTTTTTTCCACAAATTGGTGAACCTCTGCAGATCTATACTTCTGAGAGACTCCGATTTCTTTAAGACACTCTTTTAATACCCAGGCATGTTACTGCCCTGTTGTCAATTAACCTAATTAGTTGAAATATACCATAACACTTACTTTTTCAGCCTTTTTTTGTCCTCATCCCAACTTTTTAAGACCTGTTGTGGCCATCAAATTCAAAATGATCTTATTTTGATCTTTAATTATCCTTAAATTTATGATAATATTTAAAATTCTACACAATTTCAACAATTTTCAACTGTGAATAAAATTCAGGAAATTTTATGTAGGATTTGCAAATGTATTACATTTTTACATTTTACACACATTACATATTTACATTGTCCCAACTTTTTTTGGGGGGATTGAGGCTGTACAACAATGATTGATGGAAGATACAATGGAAGATTCATTCAACAACTTGTGATATTTGTAAATGTTTCTCTCTGCGCACTGTAAAGAAAGTACATTAACCTAACGTAAGGGGTGAAAGCGTGACTAGTGACTTATTCTGAGCATGGATTTCTACAAACAGGAAGCTTCTGGGGTGATTGTATTATTGCAGCACAATTAACTTCTCTGTGCACACATTATGTCAGTTTCCACCTTTAGCAGTTCCAGTGAAAATGTTGCATATTGGGTAAAGCACATGATGCACTGCCACTACGTTAAATATGTCACTTGACCTATTTCTCCCTCTCTCTCTCTCTCTCTCTCTCTCTCTCTCTCTCTCTCTCTCTCTCTCTCTCTCTCTCTCTCCTTCTCTCTCTCTCTCTCTCTCTCTCTCTCTCTCTCTTTCTCTCTCTCTCTCTCTCTCTCTCTCTATTTTGTCAGAAATTAGCATTGTCCTCTAAAGTCTAGGGCAGATAGAAAATCAGAACGTCCTCATTTTCTATTTCGGAAATGTTGGTCAGGCCTACAGGTCGAACAGAATGAGGCTCTGGGAGGGTGTGTGCATTTTGGTGTCAGACGTTAATACAGTATAACTTATATGTATACAGAACACAATGCTGTTGAGGTGTAATTTATTAAAGGAGAAACTGATTCATCCAGACACCCTACCTCTGGATGGAGTTATCCTCAACTGGAGACCAATCTGTCCAGCTGGGGATGGTTCCACATCAACATCCTAAAGATCCATGAAATTACTGAGCAACTCAAAGGATATATTTGGACTGTAATTAACATCACCAGTTTACTACAATGGCTAAGATTCACATGAACAGTTCTGTATTTAAGCACCTTTCACTGCAAACCTCAACAATGGGACATGAAACTGGCTACGTTTAGCAGAGGATGGTTTCAATCCATTGATTGCTAAACAGACTCACAAAAGATGGGACTCAAACCCACAATCTCTGGCTTAGGAGGTCTGGGTCTTATCCATTAGGCCATTGGGGCTTACATTTAAGTTAGCACTCTATTTCCTGTTTGTTTTATAGGTAAGGGCTTCTGCTAAATACTGTAGATGTAAATGTAAACAATGATGGAACTGTAATGAATGGACATTTGGTGATGAGGATGGGTTCCCTTTTGAGTCTGGTTCCTCTTGAGGTGTCTTCTTGGTGTCTTCATCTCAGGGAGTTTTTCCTTTTCACAGTTGCCACTGGCTCTCTCATTAGGAATAAACTTCAATTTATAAGAAACAAATTTATAGATAAACTTACACATTCTTGTATACAAATGTATAAATTCTTTATCTCTGTAAAGCTGCTTTGAGACGTATATTGTTAAAAGTGCTCAACCGACAAAAATGAATCGTATTGAATTGAATAACCGATTAGATTTTCGTTTTCATGGTTCTTTTAATTACACACACCCACATTCTGTCTTATCGCAGAAAAAACCTTTTGCTTCCTTTAAAGCAGTTTTCCTCATACCTCATCATTTCCTCATTCCTCATTCCTCGACCAACTAAACGTTCCCACAAGAACCAAATAGATGGATAAAAAAAAAGAAAAGCGAACAGTGTGATTGCCCATTATTAAAGTACTGTATTTGTTTTGTCTCATTTGGAGTGTGTTGTCTGTTTGACAGGTGTTTCAGCTTCAGAAAACACTCATTTAAGCACACGTAAACAAAAAGACACACTAAATAGATCTAGAAAAAAACCTGCCGTCATGAGCACAATGTTACTGTGGAGGCTCAGAAACAAATTCTTTTCTAATTGGTCCAACCTGGGTGAGAAGTTTTGGAGATTTGGAGTCGATGTTGATTCCTCAAGGGTCTTGGTTTAGTTTAATGAAAAATAGAGATAGAGATTCCTAAATGCAATGTGCTGCTCAATTCAACGTATAGTAATAGTGTTTCAAATAGATGCATACGTAAATCTAAATCATCGGAGGTTCATAACAAAGGCTGCATTGCAACTAATCCATTGCCACAAGCTTCAAATGAAGAAAAGTTCCTGTTTTTGCTGACTGATCAATGGCTTATGCTGAATCCACAACTTGGTGCCAGCTTAAACGGCCAGCTGGCTTTAACAATTAAACCACAACCAGTGTAAGTTTTCCCCATCGTTTGTCTTCAGTGGAAAAAATCTAAGCTTATTGCCTTGGCGAGATACTGCTCGAGCCATTTGGTACACAAGGTCGCTTTGTGCCTTTTTAAATGCAGAAGTTGTCTGCTAGACTTGCGCAAAAAAGGCACTTCGTAAAGACCAAATGCTCATTTCCTTCCAGAACAATCCACGCATTGTGCTAAACTAACACAAGTGCACACTTCCAGGATGAAAGGTGGCAAATGAGAAAAAGCTGTAATTGAAAACAGGCCTCACAGTATAGTACACATTGCTTGGTGGAACGCTAATAGGTTACCAGTAAGCGCAGTCTACTACACTGTGCATTGGGTATGTGAGCTAAAAACAATAGAAATATGCAGATGAACATACATGTTTCAGAAAAACACACTGCTGTACTAAAAGCTTGTGAAAGAGAGAGAAAGTGATAATAAATTCCACTGTGGGTGTGTGTGTGTGTGTGTGTGTGTGTGTGTGTGTGTGTGTGTGTGAGAGAGAGAAAGACTGGCTTATATTCATTATCTGCTTCAGTGATGCAAGGAAAGTAAAACACAAGATTATATGATGAAAACATGAATGAACTGTATTTCTCTGAAACTCCAGACTATCGTCTGATTCGCATAGTCCGAGCTGGAAAGTCAACCCCAGAAATCTGAAAGATTTCTGATTTCAGCAGTTTCTTCGCCAGGCTGTAGTAAGCAGTCCTAGTCATCGTTTTTTTTCTGCTGCCTTTATTCCTCCTGTTCACCCGCTGCATGCTGAAATGTTTTTGCTGAGAGAAATGAACCGAAAAAACACCAGTGATGAGTGATTTAGTTAAATACCCCTTTACATGTGTGAACAAAATAATTAATACGGGAACCAGATAGTATATGCATGCCATTAACTTCCTAACTAACTTATGAT
>JAAIIK010000027.1:4584599-4603718 GCA_014706435.1 Silurus glanis | reverse complement strand
TATCTATCTATCTATCTATCTATCTATCTATCTATCTATCTATCTATCTATCTATCTATCTATAATAGATCTAGTAATCTAGTGAAATATATATATATATATATATATATATATATATATATAGGCACATCAAAAAATAGCTTTGTAAAATTGTACATTTCAGACTTGGAACTTGGCTATCATTTTTGCGTTTGTCTGCCATCTAGTGGTGGAAATCGTTATAACATTCTACATTTACTACATTCTACATTCTCAATGGTTGAAATCTACTATGAGCAATATTTTTTTCACCCCAGACAATTTCATGCACAATGAATTAACCCTATAGCAAAATATTAAATATTGGGGGCATACGGTATCTCATGAGTTACTGATTCCTTCCTGACATTTATTATTTTCCCATAACACCACACAAAGTGCCTCACACCTCGTAACCGGTGGCAAATCCATGATGACCACAATGTTTTATTGATCTGAGAAAAACATACTACACTTTTTATCCATTAATAGTTACATTTTGTCTTATTGGGAAGTCCAACATATAAATAACCTATATATATATATATATATATATATATATATATAACGATGTAAACATTCGATCCTTCACCAGCCTGACTTTTTTTTTAAAAATCTCTCTAATAAAGTTATTACAATAAAAAAAACCTTTGTCGTGTTAGAGAGAAAAACTCGCATCCTGAACATTTTATAACGATTCCGAAGTACTGGCACTGGAGACTCCTTCCAAATAATTAGACAACTTGTTATAAAAAGATAAAGCACAGCAAAGACGATGCGTTTTTCCGATGCACTTTAGAATTATGCAGCTGTGAGCAAGGTGTTACTATAGAAACTAGAGGTCGACCGATAGTGGATAGTACCGATACCAGGAGCTAGGTTGGCTCGTACTTGCCCATATCCGATTAATCAACTGATTTAAAATAGACACTGGATAAAGAGAAAAAACAAAAAAAATAACACTCAAAAATTTTAAAAAGCACTGAATTTTGAAAATGTGCTAAATGAAATAAATATGAAAATATGAATTATATTCATTAATATTGAGTAAATTAAAAGGCATGTATTTAAATAGAAACAAAGAGTAACACTACAAAAAAAAAAAACCTTTACAGCCAAAATAAATAAAAGACACTTCAAGTAAACAGCACATGATCCACATCAGTGATCCGCCTCTAGAGGCCGCTCTTGTACTGTATAATGCGACCCGGAAAAACTATCGGTATGGATTTTTGCTAAAAGCCAATAGTTCCAGCAATCACCTTTCGATGTCGATTATTCTGAGAATAAAAAACATTTAAAAAGAAATGGGATTAATATGCTGCTGGATCTCTCTAAATCTCTCTAAATATAGATCTCTCTAAATGTGAATATATGAATTTTATTAAACAATATTGAGGAAAATAAAAGACGCATTAAAACTGAAGCAAAAGGTAACACCCCAAATAAATAAAAACAGCTACATCCAAAATGAATAGAAAAAAGATACTTCTACAAACGGCATGTAGCATTAGTGATTCGCCTCTAGAGGCCGCTCTCATACTGTTTAATAATATGGATTTTTGCCGATAGCGATAGTTCCAGCAATCAACTATCAGTGCCAATTAATCGGCAAAGCAGATAAATCGATCGATCTCTAATAGAAACGCAGCCAGGTCTCTACTCTGTTGTAGAAAACGAATCCGCACCTTCTAACTGATTAGTTTCGGGAACCGAGTGTGTCGGGTTTTCTATACAAATCTATAAAAATCACTTGAGTTTAACGCTACACTTTTTCTCCGCAGGCGTGTTGAGGGCCGAGCCAGCAAGAGTGAGGAGGCCACGGACATGTTCAGCAGTCAGTTTGAGAGCATCCTGGAGTCGGAACGGCTGTGCGTGACGCTCTACAGCAGCCTGGACTCGCTCGAGGCTCTGTCTTCCTCCGCCGACGAGACGGACGCTCAGGCCGAGCCGGCGCACACACACCGGGTGGTCGAGATGCCCCTCACGCCCATGATCCAGCAGCGGCTGAAGGAAAGCAGCCTGTTTATGGAGGCCAGGATCAGGCACGAGGAGCTGCTGAGCGTCACTGCCACCGGGAAGAGCGGAAAAGCCGACCTGGAGGTGACTTCCTCTTTTCTGAACACATCCTCGGGTCACTCGAGTGGTGGACATGGACACGGAGCTTTGGCTAATGGCACAATGGGAAAGGACACAAGCGATTGGCTGCAGAGCTGGACCAGGTAGGACACGAGGGTTAGCTGTAATGCGTGCTGTTTTTACATTGGAAACACAGCTGGATGGATTGTTGTACAGTCGATGCACATCTGTATTGGCTCTGTAATGAGCACCTTTGCTGAGTTGCTGCTTTATGCATTTGTTTGTATTTTAGGAAATGAATGAGCTTTGGGAAGCAGAGGCTCAATGCAATCAAAAATTAATAATGACACACACAAGAGATGTAGAGACGGTGATAACACTGGGGCTTTCAATTCCCTTTTAAAATTCATACGCTTTCAATTATTTTTTGATTCAGTTCAGCTGCACTGTGCATTTACACTTATATTTACAGCAATTGTTAGCCGCCCGCATCCTTTTAACCTCTAAGCAACCACCTCCCACCACTTCCCATCACCTCCCAGCATTTTTATCACCGTGAGCATGAGAGGGTCACTTTCTCGTTTCTCGTTTAGTAGGCAAGCTGGAAATCCTGAGTGAATTCTCCATCCCAGAGCAGGGCTCAGATTAGCCGATTAGCTTGCATCAAATGAAAAGTAGATTTGATGGTGAAGTTTTTTTTTTTTTAACATTCCAATATGTCCTTTTTTTGTCTGTTCTTTTCAGATAAATTGTAGCTTCACAGTGATTTTTTTCAATATTCTAATACTGTTTTCCAAATCCTACAGTATTATATACAACGGCGTTTTAGTGCCATGTTGTAAAAATTCTTTTATTCTTTGTTTACGAGAATAAAATTGAAATTATGATAATAAAGTTGTAGCATTACGAGAATAAAGATGAAGTTGCGAGAATAAAGTCGTAGCAATACGAGAATAAAGTTGAAATTACGGGAATAAATTCGTAGCACCATGAGGATAAAGTCGTTGCAATACTAGTATAAAGTTGAAATTACAAGAATAAAGTTGCAGCTTTACGAATTATCTGTTAATTATCTGTTATAACATCCAAACATAACATAACAATAACTTTTTTATATGTAGGATTACATTTTATTTTTATTTATTTATTTATTAATTTTTGACCTAAATGAAAATTTATATATAATTTTTGTTCAGGTTTTTTTTTTTTCAGTTTTATTGATTAGATGTCATTATGATGGCTGAGGGATCAAGATTTCTCTCTACGCTGGTGGGGTTTCCTGGATGAAAAAAAAAAAAAAAAAAAAAAAAAAAAAAACATTTCAAACTAACAACACGTGGCATCAGTGATTCGCCTCTAGAGGCCGCTCTCGTGCTGTTTTTTGACAGTGGACCTTCTGCTCCAACAACCCGGAAAAACTATCGGTGTAGATTTTTGCTGATAGGTCCAGCAAACATCGGTTTATCTACAAAACTGATAAATCGGTTGACCTCTAATAGGGATGCATAATTATGAGATGTTTATTTATAAAAGGTTTGGTAAACCGTGCATATTGTATATGAGAGATATATATATATATATATAATTAGAATAGTGCTATATATTTCTATTGCTTTATAGGAAATATATAATAGTAGTAATTGCCATGCAGTCCTCGCACTTGTTTGTTTTTTTACAATGAAATTATGAGCTCGTTCATTGTGCAACGTTCATTCAGATTTGCTCAAAAGCTAATCCCGTCAAACGTATAGTATGATTACTAAAGCATGTGTTCTCACCGGCGCAGCTCGAACGTGATGCATGTCCTCATTTTCAAGTCCAGGGAGCTAAAAGGCGGTGCTGCAGCATTATTTATAGCTCCAGCAGAGGAGCGGCGGCGGTTGTGCACTCGCTGCACCCAGGCAGCCCACTGACTTCTTCTCCAGGGTGCGTCGGTCGCACCGCGCTGACATCACATCACTCCTGAGGAGTACAATCTTCTCCATTCACCCTCTCAGCCCTCCCTTTTTCTCCCTCTCCTTTTACACGAGGAGGGGCCATGTAGCAGTCCAACATCCAACTCCCCACACCCTCGTCTCTTTCTCCTCCTCCCCACCACCTTCCTCCCCATCCGGCCTGCAGATGGAGCACAAGGCAGGAAGCGCGGCACTCGTCCAGCCGTTCAGGAGCTGCTCGATGGCCTTCCTAATGAATAAGCAAGAAAGGGCTACCTGTGTCTTAGCAGCCATGTAGGTCAGAGCCGGCGCAGAGGGGAGCGCCAGATCACATGGCACGTGGGACCAAAAGCTCAGGAGTTTACTGAGAGATCACATGGCGTGCAGGAACCGGAGCTCAGGAGTTTATTAGCAAGGACTGTCCTTGTCTCCTTGTCCTCTTCTTTCCTCCTTGCAAGGGGACTCTATGGGCTCCTTGGTGTCCGGATGCTTCGCCCAGACAGATCTGGCCGATCCCGAACACGTCTCCGTCCAGTAAGTGGCTTTGCACGACGCTCTTGTTAATCACAGTAACGATGACGATTAAAGTGCACCCTGGATCAGGCTGGCAGCTGTGCATGCATGTGTGTGTGTGTGTGTTGCAGCGCAAGTGTATGTGCTCACCGCAGTGACTCCTCAGAACTGTAGCTTGCAGCATCACTCTCTCTCTCTCTCTCTCTCTCTCTCTCTCTCTTTCTCTCTCTCTCTTTCTCCAACGTCCTCTAAATGTGAAGGTTGAACCAGCAGCCTCTTTGTTCTTCCTGTACCGGAAGTCTCATGTTCCTAACAGGATCCAACCTTTTAGTGATACAGATATTAAACGAGACCCGTGGCCTTTTCATCGCTTTTTGTTTTCCAGAAGTAAAAAAAAAAAAAGTTCTGTTTGCTCTCAGTCAGTAACTGCACATTGCTCATGCTAACCTGCCTGACGGGTCGTCGACGTACAGCAACGTGAAATCGTTCAGCTTTCCCACATCATGCAAAACCCGAAGTCGTCTTCAGAGCACGTTCGATAGAAATGCAATACCAATCGGATCTAACAAGTGGCACCGACGAGACGTCCCCAGCGGAAACGGGGGACGTTTCGCGTCCGTCACAATAACGAGGACGCAGGATGATTCATCTTTCGAGGAGATTGATGGCTTTGCTGTTTCGTATAGCATCTCTCATCATCTCAGTTTGATGGCGGTAAATTGCCTGCCTTGTTCCCAGCCCCATCTAATTACATCTTCCTGTTCTCCCTGTTCAGGAAACGCTCAAGCCTTCAACCTGAGCTGAACGGAAGTTAACTGCTCCGATCTCCACCCATTCATCAATACGCTGTATTAGATTAGGCCGGACGGTTTGAGACCCCCGGTGAAAAGAAAACTGAAGCAATCATCACAATTTTAAAAAGAATCCCTTTCCGTCCCACCCGTTCGATTCACATTGTCCTTGTTATATTAAATGCGCTTCCCTGCATTGTGTTATTGAGATTTGAGCGCCGGATTCAGTCGGTGCTGTTGATCCGATTGCTTGGAAGGTGTGGATTCGTTTTTTTCTAAAACAGCAGCTCTAACCTTCAGGGCGGCTGGAATTCAAATCCCAGTACGTATGAATGCCTACGTGCCCACCGGGACTTGTGAGTGCGGTGGACTCTTTATGTCAGGGGTCCCCCAAACCGAATACAGCCCACCCCTACATTTGAGACGGCTCTTTGAACAATGCCAGATACATATTTTGAAAATGTTATTCATAACATATCTAAATTTGATACTAAAAATTTCTTAGTCATCTCAGCTTAATGATGAACCGGTACCAGGGCTTGGATCATATGTCTGCATAGAAAGAATAAAAACTTAGAAATATTTATTTTATTTCCATTTTATTGACTTTAGCATGATTTAATGATGACCTCTTCGACCTACGCCAATTTCACGCGCTTGTTTCAGTCGCGGTTTTCTAGGCATCGATAAATTAAGCTTGCACTGATTATTAGGGAGAATTTTGTTGCATTTTTAGTATAAATATGTAATAATGATATTACAATGATATTAAAATTATATGTATATTAGTAATATAATATGCGCATTGTGTTTAGTAGTGTGCGTGAAACCCCTGAGGTATCCCCATGCAAAAATTGTCGATAAATTTGACAATATATTAATTTATTTCCAATAGACTATTCTCTTTATTTTATAGTTTTGCAGTTTCTATGCAATCAGATTAAAGCCATAACATCATGTTATCCCATAAACCCAGCAGAAACAAGCAGTTTGGTCTTTTGGTAGATTCAAATCAATGCTGCTTGAAGCTGTTGCTTCAACCAATCAGATTGCGATTTGGTTACTCCGAGGCTCCCTAGCAGGCGTCCAGTCACTTTGGGTTTTCACGTCTTTTGATTGGATGCTCGGAGAGCGCACTAGTCAGAGCTCGTAACCCGCATCTGTTGCAAACTGCACAAGCTCAAATATATTAGTGTGGATTAAATAGCTGTTTTTTTTTCCCTTTCACAATGACTGACAGAGGGGAAGAAACGGATTTGGTCACAAATAGACTTGCAAGGATATTTACAAGACAGACTTTTCAAGATCGTGAGAAAAAGTCGGACAAAACAGTTCAAAACAGTTGTAAAGCTTTATTCATGAACTGTTTATACTTTTGTGTTTTGTTTCCTGTCGAATTTGCACAAAAACACAATTTGCATTAAATTCAAATCCACAGAAAGACCGTGATGCATGGAGAAAAAAAAAACAGGGAAAACCTCGAAGATGATGAATGCAGGCGGTGCAGCTGTGGCTACAGTGAAAGGAGACTTGTTGCCTTGTGTTCATTGCTTTAATGGCATTTATTCTCGCTGTTTGCAATTCCTGTCTGTACTGCGTTTCTCTATAATATTGATGGTTTCTATAGCTGTGGTGTCATAATGATGCCATTAAGAGCTGGATTGATTCAGGTAGGACACCCCTGAAATGCACGGCCTGCCACTGGTGAAAGTTGTCCCTGGTGCAATAAGAGGTTGAAGACTTCTGCAATAGAAGGATTAAAAAAGTCTTGCGTTCTGCATTATCGAGTTAAAGAGACGTCACTGTGGCACCGCTATCATTTTAAAACAACGCAGCAGCAAAAGGCTTTTTGTTGCCTGTGTATTGTTACGTTAGACGTCAGCTTTAGTGCTAGCGTGCAGTAAACAGGTTTGCGTGTTGAAGGGTTTGCCAGGTGGCCCGCTGATGTGTGCTGATGTCATCTGACGGACACCTGCATGACGGGGCTCGTGGCCTCTCTGCTTGTGCCGAGAAAGCTGTCACTTCCTGGCATCCTGAGGATCTATCTTGGGCCAGGGATGTGAGTCAGGCCCGGCAGGCTCGCCGCCAAACGTCTGAGTCTGCTAACTTCAGCGTACCTTCTCACCATGTTCATGACACTCTGAACCTACTCTTTTTTTTCTACGCTTTTCCGCTACTAAATATACAACGTGCAATTTTGGAGATATTCAGCTTTTTGAGATGCTGTGCTCATGCACTGAGCAGCAGGTTGATGTCACATGGTGGTAGATGAACAAAAAACCTCTTGAAAGCATCTTCTCGCTTTTCAAATAGCCCTATTAGTGGTCAAGTACATTTTCAGTTCCATGGTGACCAGAGGAAGTGGTTTTGGGTGGATAGTGTGGTTTCCTCTGTGAAATGCATCAACATATCAACTGTGTGTGTGTGTGTGTGTGTGAGAGTGAAAGCTGCTAGAGGTCAGTAATGAGCCAAAAGAAGGTCAAAGGATGCAGGAGCTGTTTAAATATTGTGAGTGGACAATAGACACGATATTAGGGATGATAATTACTATTTTATTTATGCTGAATCTAAAAAGATGAATGGTGATGATAAGCACTTCGAGATGTTCAGCCCACCGTACACTCCACCCAAAGTCCTGCTGATGTAGACAAAGCTCAGCCAGACAAAGCCTAGGATCAGCGTGCCAACTAGAATTAATATTAGTACTGTGAACTCAGGCATTCTGCACGCCAAAGCACTCAGCTAATATATATATTCCAATATAATGACCTTTATGCGCTCTGAGATCTGATATTCAGTTCAATTCGCTTCAATTCACTTCAGTTCTATGCTGTCCAATTCAATTTGATGTAGTTCAATTTAATTTAGTTTACATTGGTTTGTTGCAGAATTCAATTCAGTTCAGTTCAGTCCAGCTCGGTTCAGTTTAATCCAGTTAAATTTTACTTTGATTCAATTCAGTTCAGTTCAGTTCAGTTTTCAATTCAGTTCAATTCAGTTCACTTGGGTTTTTAGTTTAATTAATTTAGTTTAGTTCGGTTAAGTTTGATTCAGTTCAGTTCAATTCAGTTGAAGTCAGTTTCCAATTCCATTTAGTTCAATTCAGTTGAGTTGAGTTCTGTTCAGTTGAATTTAATTCAGTTGAGTTCAGTCAATTCAGTTTTATTTGTATAACACTCTTAAAAATGGACATTGTCCCCTCATGGGCTTTACAGAGATGAATAGAATAGAATATGTTTTCAGTGTCAAATGCTCAAGTTCAATTCAGTTCAGTTCTTTTTTGTTTAATTCAGTTCAGTTTTATTTTGATTCACTTCAGTTTTTAATTCAATTCATTTGAATTCAGTTTAGTTCAATTCAGTTTTATTTGTATAACAGTCTTAACAATGGATGTCGTCTCAAAGCAACTTTGTAGCGATAACCAGAATGCGACTAGTAACTTCAGCGTTGTAAATGTGTAACTATAAGTTTATCCCTAATTAGCGAGCGTGTGGTGACAGTAGCAACGATAAACTGCCTGAGACGATATCAGGGAAAAAAACTTGAGAGAAACCAGACTTAAAAGGGAACCTCATCCTCTGAAAATACCAGCGTTGTTAGCTAAAAGCTAGTCAGTTCAACTTCATGAGAGTCCTGCTACAAGACTATAAACACACCAAATGAGCATATAATGATTTATGAGAAGGATCACAAGTCAATTTTCTTTGGAAAAAATAAATATATAAAATTTCCATTCAATACATTTTTATTTGTATTGCGTTTTTAACAATGAACATTGTCTCAAAGCAGCTTTACACAGATAATGTGGTGATAAAGAATGAATAAGATGTTCTTCATAAGTGTAAGTTTGTCCCTAATGAGTGAGCCGGTTGCGACTGTTGCAAGGAAAAACTCTCTGAGATGGCATAGGGAAGAAACCTTGAGAGGAACCACTCAGGAGGGAGCCTGTCCTCATCTGGGTTGCCCCGAATGTCCATTTATTACAGATAAAAAATGTTGAGGTGTGCAGTGATGGTGATCAGATGCAAACTATAGTCCTGAGTCAGTGTAGCAGACTGTTGACATTAACTACAGTCCGAATTCATCCTCAAAGCTCCCGTTCTTACTCCGTAATTTTATGGAACCCCAGGGCGTTAATGAGATACTATCCCCAGCTGCACAGAGTCGCCTTCAATCGAAGTGAACAGCATCCGGAGGCAGACCAGGACGAAGTGGGCAGATCCGAGGAGGGGAGAGGGGCACTAACAGTGGTCACTGGAACCTCAGGAGCATGTTCAACTCGACAGAGAGAGAGAGAGAGAGAGAGAGAGAGAGAGAAGAGGGTTGACGGGAAGAGAAGAATATGGATTTCTATGTGTCCTTATTGTTGTATGAAAGTTAAGGACACTGTGTAGTTGGGACTCCGGCAAGACTTGCTATGGCAGCAGAGCTAAAAGGGAGAACCAGAAGGTAACACAGACATGCGGGATCTCTGGGATAAGAGACGACCCACCACACCACCGTCAACAAACCTGAGTGAAAATGTGAGAGTGAGGGGACGACAGCATACAAATATCCCATTTCACCAAACACTCCATATCCATGATCCCTCCAGATCTGCTCCTTTTACTAAGAAAAATCTACTGATAAAAGACTCGACTAAATAAACATATTTTCAGCCTCAAATTGAACACTGCGACTGTGTCTGAGTCCCGAACACTGATAGGAAGGCTGTTCCATAACTGTTGGGTTTATAAGAGAAACATCTGCCCCCTGCTGGAGTCTTCATTATTTGAGGTACCAACAAATAGCCTGCACCTTTTGATCTAAGTAGGCGTGGAGGATCATACTGGTACAGAAGTTCACTCAGATACTGCGGTGCGAGACCGTTAAGTGCTTTATACGTCAGTAGTAGTATTTTATAATCGATGCAAGATTTAATTGGGAGCAGTGTAGATGATTAAAACAGGGGTGATGTGCTCATATTTTCTAGATCTAGTGAGGACTCTTGCTGCTGCATTCTGAACTAACTAAAGCTTATTTATGCACTTACTCAAACACCCAGACAGTAAAGCGTTACAGTAGTCTAATCTAGATGTAACAGAAGCATGAACTTGTTTTTCTGCATCCTGTAACGACATCATATTAAAATTTTAGCAATGTTTCTGAGGAGAAAAAGAAGGCGATAATATTATTCAAATGAGCCTTAAAGGAAAGACTGGGGTCAGTAATCACACCAAGGACTTTGACTGCTGTACACACTGAAACAGAAACACCATCCAGAGATGCTACGTAATCGGAAAGTTTACTTCTAGCTGCATGTGGTCCTAGTAAAAGTACTTCCGTCTTATCTGAGTTGAGCAGAAGGAAGTTATCAAGCATCCACTGTCTAATGTCCTTTACACACTCCCCATCATTGTTAAGCTGATCTCTCTCATCTGGCGTTGCTGAAATATACAACTGTGTATCATCAGCATAGCAATGGAAGCGAATACCATGTTTATTATAATTTCACCCAGAGGCAGCAGATATAAAGAGAAAAGCAGTGGGCCGAAGACAGATCCTTGCGGAACACCGAACTTTAGCTAACTCACCATTTACATCAACAATCTGATAGTGATCAGTCTTATAAGACCTAAGCCAGGAGAGAGCTGTTCCCTTTATTCCAACAACCCTTGTCAGCGTCAAGGTCAGGTTTCTTAATTAGGGGGTTGATAACTGCCAGTTTGAAGGATTTAGGTACATAACCAGTGCTGATGGAAGAGTTTATTAATTTCAGAACAGGTTCAATTACTTCTGGAAATATTTGGGAAAATATAATTTACACAAAACAAAAAAAAGATTTTTCCTGATTGTGTTTGCACTCTTGTCTGGAAGCAACAGTGTCAATTTTGCATCCATCTTCATTCCCTTTACCAGAAATTAGATCCGGCAGATCAGACTGTGCTGGGCGTTTGCTGATCTAAAACGGAATGATGTATATTGAAACGCTTTTTCCAAAACTATATTTACAATAAAGATGTTCTGTGAATTAGTTGTTACTATAGAAACGCGTGAGAATCGCTTGTAATTTGCCTTGCAAAAAGGCCGAATGACCTCGTTCTGAGCAGTCCGGGTTTTTATCTCCGCCAATCGGTCGTTTCTTTAACGAGGAGAGTGTATCCTGAGCACAGATTCACTGAGTGAAGAGTGTGAGCCAGAGCTCTGATGGCTTTGCTGAGTCATCAGAGTAAATCTGCACGCTCCCATGGTTATCTTCTGACCTGAGCCTGATCCCACAGGGAAAAGTGTGTGTGTGTGTGTGTGTGTTTGTGTGTGTGTGTGTGTGTGTGTGTGTGTGTGTGTGTGTGTGTGTGTGTGTGTGTGTGTGTGTATGTGTGTGTGTCTGTGTCTGTGATGGGAAAATAATCAAACCTCATACGCATCATTGTTCTCTCTTAATTTCTGCCTTCGTGGACACGATACAGTCACACAGGCGGACTCAGGAAGCTCAAAAGTTGAGAATCGCTGCCTCACTCATGCAGCACATCTTCCAGCTAATCAGACAAACCATGATATAAATACGTTATATATAATGTTAATGTGATCAGTCAGACAGAACAGCGCTGAGGTTTCTGCACATGTGGTGTTTCTGCAGGAGCTCGAGTTACGAGTGCTGAGCGATGAGATCTGTGTGCTGTGTGCTGAGATGTGTGTGCTGTGTTTTGTGTGCTGTGTTTTGTGTGCTGTATATTGTGTGTTGTGTGCTGTGTGCTTAGATTTGTGCTGTATGTTGTGTGTAGTGTGCTGTGTGCTGTGTGTTGTGTGCTGTATGTTGTGTGTGGTGTGCTTTATGTTGTGTGTTGTGTGCTGTATGTTGTGTGTTGTGTGCTGTGTGTTGTGTGCTGTATGTTGTGTGTTGTGTGCTGTATGTTGTGTGTTGTGTGCTGTATGTTGTGTTGTGTGCTGTATGTTGTGTGTTGTGTGCTGTATGTTGTGTGCTGTGTGTTGTGTGCTGTATGTTGTGTGCTGTATATTGTGTGTTGTGTGCTGTGTGTTGTGTGCTGTATGTTGTGTGCTGTATGTTGTGTGCTATATGTTGTGTGTTGTGTGCTGTATGTTTAAAGGCCATGTGGAGATGCATAAAGATGATTGAATCAAAAATGATTCACTTTGGAAGACACATCCTGTATACATGTGGCCATACTTCTCTTCTCTTCTCTTCTCTTCTCTTCTCTTCTCTTCTCTTCTCTTCTCTTCTCTTCTCTTCTCTTCTCCACTTTTCTTTGTTTCCTTCTCTTTTCTTTAAATGCTTTATCTAATGTTTTCTCCTCCTCGCCTTCTCTTCTCTTCTTTCATCTTCTCTTTTCTTTGTTTCCTTCTCTTTTCTTTATCTGCATTATCTACTGTTTTCTCCTCCTCGCTTTCTCTTCTCTACACTTTGCTTCACATCACTGTACTTCACTACTGCTTCCTTGAAGTCAGGCCCCTGGAGTTCCTGCTGCATGGGTCAGTGTGTGGACTGTACTGTAGGTCGGAGTCACAGCTCTGCTTCCTCCCACCAGCCCCCGAGGCAGACTGCTTCACGGCCTGCACTTCATCTCCTGATGAATTATCGTCAAGGCCAAATTGGCTCTGGTTGCCTTTCAGGAAGGAGAGATCCAGACCCATCGCGTGCTCAGGCTTTCGGCTCCTCGAAGGAATTTGCTAATGCGCCACAAAGAGTGCTGTCAGAGTGCACATGCTGGTTCAGGCAGAGTTGTTTTCTAGTGTTTCCTCTGTGCAGACTCTGAGTTTAAAGTAGTACTGCAATGCTGAAACCAAAGGAGGGGAGTGGAGGAGGGTTAAGAATCAGTGGAGAGGATCGTACAAGTCCAGTTCAGCCCACGCTTTGGACTCACCGTGAGACTGATGCATATATTTATTTATATTTAGTTCTGAGTTACAAGAAGTCCATTTCTTCTCAATCTGATGAGTAGGTCATGTATATATGTAAGTGCTGTTTGGACTCAGGGCAGCTTCTAATGTGGTCAGTTGAAGTTCCACATGTGTTCAGCGCAAAGAGGAACTATCACATTGTTATGAGGAACTCCATGACAACGTCACACAGGCTCATTTTTCATACACGCAGTTTAGGCTTTTTTTTAAGTGCTGCTTCCATGTAATGTCATGAATTCATTTTGGAGCCACTTATTGGAGCAATAGAACGAGAAGAATAAGCTCATTCGCGCAAACACCAGACATCCATCTCAATTTCCAGTGGTGGACTAATGAAAAATGAGGGAAAATTTACAGTAAATTGTATTTTACTTTGTTACTATGAAATAAATTTGTACAGTAAATTGTTTTTTACTTCGTTACTACGAAGTAAATTTGTACAGTAAATTTTATTTTACTGTGTTACTACGAAATAAATTTGTACAGTAAATTTTATTTTACTGTGTTACTACGAAGTTAATTTGTACAGTAAATTTCCACTTTTGGGAAACAATAGACATTTTTTTCTTTTAGTTTTTAGACTAAAATGTTGTTTTTAAATTTATCTGGATCAGGGCTCCAGCTATCAAATATTGTTCTATCGAATATTCTATCGATTATCCCATTGAGTAATCGGATAAGAAGTTAATTTTCTTTGTTAAAGAGCGATACATATAGAATATCTGTAAAAAATCTAAACCCATTGAATGCATTTAATTGCCATATTACATCAAAATGCAAACACAAATATATAAATATATATAAAAATCTATTTAAAATGACTGAAAACGGGTAAACGCATTGTACAGTGTTTTCTTTATGTTTTAGTATGAAATGATCCCAAACTTTGGAAAAGTCATTTTCTTTGGTCTGAATCTTCACCTCTTCCCTCACTGTTTTCTCTCCATTCCTCCATTTTTTATTCTTCTACTGTGTTTACCTGTCCAGTGCGCTTTAGAGATTACCGGGTGGTGCGCCAGTAATAATGGTCCGTGGGGAAACACAGTGCTCTGTGGGTAGTTAAATAGACTAAACGAAGCGTCGAGGCAAATAATTTGGAATCGGAATTAGGATTCATTTCAGCCCTAATCTGGATTAGTGTAGACGTAGAATAGGAATTGATTTGCAAACGCAGCAAAGAAAGAGATTAAGAAGAATAAGTCATTTAATTGAAAAGCACAGCTCGATACAGACTGCCGATGTTCAGGCAGTTTTAAGTGATCTTGTTGTAATAAAAGACTGCCCTTAGATCAGACTTCTTCTGATCGATGCCTCGACTAATGGAAATTTGAGGAGAGTAGAGACGTTTTTTATTTATTTATTTTTTTAAATGTAAATCTCAAAGTCATTAAAGGAACACGGCTCAGTCGCCAGGTTTTCGGATTCATTTCACGAAGTGAGAATAACGCAGGTTGGGGTTAGGGCAGTGGCTTGTCATACTGAAAGAATAACTTCCTGCTTTCTAGTCACTTCCCCTGAGAGACCTTTCAGAAGACATAGAGGAAATGGAGGTCAATAAAAAAAAAAAAAAACAAGAAGGCCGATAGAGGAAGCACAGAAAAGCCACTCTAGCGCTATCATGGGCTCGGCCGAAATGATTTCATCCTCACATTCCTGCAGTATGAGGCAGTCTGTTTTGCACGAGGGTATGTCCTTCCAGTCCATATGGAAGTCATCATGTGCGATGAGCGTTGATCGTTCCGGAAAAAAAAAAGGAACGATAACGAGAAACAAAGCACACAGCATACAGGGCGTTTCATGTGAAAGGAATCTCCAGCATTTTTGGATAAAAGACCTTTAGAGTAAAAGTGTAATTACAGGGACGAGCGAGTCTGCTCACAGACTATTTCTTTGTAATATTAATAAGATTTGGTTAGTTAGAGTGACAGATCTTTAGTGCTGCTTGATCGTCCTCTATTCATAGCACATGAGCTGCAGAGTGTGTGTGTGTGTGAGAGAAAGTTTTTCACACCGCAAAAGTTTTATTTTGTGTAATGTACAGTTAAAGTCCAGGTTCACTTATACAGGTAGTCCCCGACTTGATGACGATAGCGATACGACAAAATACTAATAATATTTTGTTTTGCGCAGCAGGCAAACGTAGCAGCGTATATGCAGTACGATAGGTTGGGACGCTGCCAGGATCTACACATCTCCCACCTTGCGAGATGCCTTATATAGAGTTATTTTGGTTTTTATATATTTTTTTTGGTTTTAAAGACCAATTTTAGCTCTTTTTCTCTCCCTTTTATCTGCGACACCGGAGCGACGTGACAGAGCGAACCGGCGCTCATTTACGCACCCGCCGCCACGTACGTGTATTCTGAAAAGTTTCTACATTACGATACTGTTTCCATCGAAGTGGAGGAAAACCTGTACACCGTTCAGGAGTGTGTGATATCGTGAATATTCTTATGCTACGATACGTTCAGAAATGTTTCATAGCATCAGAAATAATGGTCCGTGTGGAAACACGCTGCTCTGTATGTAGTTACATGAACTAAATGAAGCTTATCTCTATCTATCTATCTAGATTTGTGTTCACTCAGAGAGTAAAGTCAGGTTCTGATGTAGGTGAGGTGAGGAGGTAAGTCCTGGTGTGCAGTCAGCGTTCACATTCATCCCAATGGTGTTTAAAGGGTTTGGAGACTGTAGTAGGCCACTCAAGATCTTCCACTCCAACACATGTAAAAACATATCTTCATGGAGCTGGCTTTGTGCACAGGGTTTGCATAGTAATGCTGGAACAGGGGTCTCCTTTGGGTCTCCTAGTTCAAGTGAAGGGAAATTTTTAAAGCTGGTGCATCCAAAGACATCATATACAGTTGTGTGCCTCCAAGTTTGTGGTAACAGTTTATGGAAGAAACACAAACAGCTGGAAATTTCAGATGTCCCAATACTTTTGTCCATATAGTGTATGTGTAGAGTTGGACTTAATGTGCGGAATGTCCGCCTCAGGAAAGAAAACAGAACTCATGAGAGGCCTCTGGCTCACACCTAAAGCTGACTGAGTTTCAGCTCGGACACTCCCTTCTTCAGAAAATCACAAAAATACCGCTGCTGTGGCCCATGTGTGTGTGTGTGTGTGTGTGTTTGTGGTGAATCGTGATTGAAGAGAAGAGAAGCGGCATTCAAAGACATCTCACATCCGATGAATGATCTGTGGAACCACATCGCTAAACTCATGGTTTCTCATCTTGCTGAATGTCTCCAGGCCCCTGGACACAGCAGGCGCCGCACTTTCCCTCTCTGAACCCTAAAATCAGGTCAGGATTGAAATGCCTGCGTATCGGCGCATGATCTTCTGAAATATCCGTGGCATTTGGCTGAAGGTGAGAGAAAAACTTCTGTAAAACGTATTCGGATTCAACCAGCTTTTGTTCCATTGTCATTGTTTGCTTTGTCAGAACTTGGGTTTTTCCTTGGTTTAAATTTTTTTTAAAGAAGTTAAGCTTCAAAATACGAGAGACTTTTTGGGTACTGTGACCTGACAGGCTGCTCCTGTGATATACAGTGGGTACGGAAAGTATTCAGACCCCCTTAAATTTTTCACTCTTTGTTATATTGCAGCCATTTGCTAAAATCATTTAAGTTCATTTCTTTTCCTCATTAATGTACACATAGCACCCCATATTGACAGAAAAACACAGAATTGTTGACATTGTTGCAGATTTATTAAAAAAGAAAAACTGAAATATCACATGGTCCTAAGTATTCAGACCCTTTACTGTGACACTCGTATATTTAACTCAGGTGCTATACATTTCTTCTGATCATCCTTGAGATGGTTCTACACCTTCATTTGAGTCCAGCTGTGTTTGATTAAACTGATTGGACTTGATTAGGAAAGCCACACACCGGTCTATATAAGACCTTACAGATCACAATGCATGTCAGAGCAAATGAGAATCATGAGGACAAAGGAACTGCCTGAAGAGCTCAGAGACAGAATTGTGGCAAGGCACAGATCTGGCCAAGGTTACAAAAAAATTTCTGCTGCACCTAAGGTTCCTAAGAGCACAGTGGCCTCCATAATCCTTAAATGGAAGACGTTTGGGACGACCAGAACCCTTCCTAGAGCTGGCTGTCTGGCCAAACTGAGCTATCGGGGGAGAAGAGCCTTGGTGAGAGAGGTAAAGAAGAACCCAAAGATCACTGTGGCTGAGCTCCAGAGATGCAGTCGGGAGATGGGAGAAAGTTGTAGAAAGTCAACCATCACTGCAGCCCTCCACCAGTCGGGGCTTTATGGCAGAGTGGCCCGACGGAAGCCTCTCCTCAGTGCAAGACACATGAAAGCCCGCATGGAGTTTGCTAAAAAACAGAGAAATAAGATTCTCTGGTCTGATGAGACCAAAATAGAACTTTTTGGCTTTAATTCTAAGCGGTATGTGTGGAGAAAACCAGGCACTGCTCATCACCTGTCCAATACAGTCCCAACAGTGAAGCATGGTGGTGGCAGCATCATGCTGTGGGGGTGTATTTCAGCTGCAGGCACACGACGACTGGTTGCAATCGAGGGAAAGATGAATGCGGCCAAGTACAGGGATATCCTGGACGAAAACCTTCTCCAGAGTGCTCTGGACCTCAGACTGGGCCAAAGGTTCACCTTCCAACAAGACAATGACCCTAAGCACACAGCTAAAATAATGAAGGAGTGGCTTCACAACACCTCCGTGACTGTTCTTGAATGGCCCAGCCAGAGCCCTGACTTAAACCTAATTGAGCATCTCTGGAGAGACCTAAAAATGGCTGTCCACCAACGTTTACCATCCAACCTGACAGAACTGGAGAGGATCTACAAGGAGGAATGGCAGAGGATCCCCAAATCCAGTTGTGAAAAACTTGTTGCATCTTTCCCAAAAAGACTCATGGCTGTATTAGAGCAAAAGGGTGCTTCTACTAAATACTGAGCAAAGGGTCTGAATACTTAGGACCATGTGATATTTCAGTTTTTCTTTTTTAATAAATCTGCAACAATGTCAACAATTCTGTGTTTTTCTGTCAATATGGGGTGCTATGTGTACATTCATGAGGAAAAGAAATGAACTTAAATGATTTTAGCAAATGGCTGCAATATAACAAAGAGTGAAAAATTTAAGGGGGTCTGAATACTTTCCGTACCCACTGTATATAGTGTCTATATGTGCATTTGATTTTGTTCGTTTCTATACTTGTCTTTTCACACCTCGATTTGCAGAAGATCAAATGTGATGACAAGAAATTGAGATGTTGGGTTGTGAATGACTGAGGCATGACCCTGCTAACAGGCTAATTGCAGTGTTAAAAAGTGTAAAGCTAGCTGTACTTTATTAGGAACAGCCGCACATTAAAGCGGTGTTTATCGCCCATTATGCATCCTCTTTATTCTTTTTGAGGCGTTTGTGTGGAACTATTTTCTTGCACTTTCATTTGGATGGAGTTGTGATGTTCAGAAAACGTTGTCCGGATGAGTTTGTGTTGTTTTCCCCAAGATGGTATGCGCTTTGCTTCCAAATCTTTCTGGTAACATGCCAAGTTTTTACTTCAAGAACAAATTTGCATATTCAACGAATATGCAAATAATCTGACACCACTTTGGAGACTCGAAGAGCCACGCAACTTGATCACGCAACTTCCGATGAAAAAGGTGTTTTTCACAAAACCATCGTACGGATGATTCTGTACGGTTTTCTAAGATACTGTTTACTTTGTTTACAAATTTCTCTGGTAGCATGTCAGGTCTTTACTTCCCTATACTTCCACTATACTTTCAACAAATATGCAAATGATCTCAGACGCCACTTAGAGACTCAAAGAGCCAATTGAGCATGCATTTGAGCATGCATTTGAGCATGCATTTGAGCATGCAT